>VKOC01018226.1:0-74452 GCA_009364415.1 Spea multiplicata
ATAGCCGGCGCGTAGTGATTAGAAAGCAGGAAAGCCGAGGTCTGAAGTGCCAGACCTGGGGCTTCCCTGCTCCCTCATCACTACGCGCCGGCAATTGATGCCGGGCGCCGGGACATGACGGCATTCCTGCGCTCGGCATTAATAGCCGGCGCGTAGTGATTAAAGAGATTGGTGGCTTCGCGGGAACCTCCGGCTTGGTAAGTACCCGGCGTATAAGACGACCCCCCACTTTTAAGAAGATTTTTGGGGGTTAAAAAGTCGTCTTATACGCCGGAATATACGGTAATACCATCGACGATGTGCACTGATACAGAGGAGTACTTAATTGACAGTGTGAAATGTTGCCTGTATTTTGAACTCAATCCCATTTGATTATCCTGTCGATTATATGTATGTGTGTATATATATTATATATATATTGTGACAGAATTCCATTATTAACACTACATCTCCCTGGGGCTAGTAAAACTATTGTGGGTAACCACCCTGCAAAATATAAGGGGATATATAAACTCCTTCCATTATCATCCCCTGCTTTCTGTCACACATCCTCCCCCCCAGCTCAGACCTGATGGGGTGAGCGACCATAGACATCAGTGAGTGCATTCTTGAGAGCCCATCAGCATTCCCCTGTTTGCATCCAGCCCTGTGTTCTACTGAAAAGTGATAGGGTTGCAAACTCAGAAACCAGCATGTTACTCTACTGTTTTTCTCTTTGTTCTGACACATTCATGTAAGTGGTGCATGGTCAGTTACAAGTCTAAACTTCCTCCCTAGTAGGTAATATTTAAGATGGTCTACCGCCTACTTTATAGCAAGGCATTCTTTCTCTACAATAGAGTAATTCCTTTCGTGTGGGTTAAGCTTTCTGCTTATGTACAAGATTGGGTGCTCTTCCCCTCGGCTTTCCTGAGAAATGACTGCACCCAGTCCAACATCAGATGCATCTGTCTGCAAAATGATTTCTTTCAGCCTTTTGAATGCACTCTCAGTTTCTGGGGACCATTTTACCAACACCGGGGGTTTTGCTTTTGTCAGGTCAATTAAAGGACTTGCAATTGTAGCAAATTCAGAGATAAACCTTCTGTAATATCCAATTAGACCTAGGAACGTTCTCACCTGTTTCTTAGTGGCTGGTTGTGGCCAATTGCGTATGGCTTCTATTTTTGCCTGCTGAGGTTTCACTAACCCCCTTCCAATTGAATACCCTAAGTATTTGGCTTCCTCTAGGCCAATTGTACATTTACTAGGGTTAGCCGTTAACCCAGCATCTCGAATTGAATTGTAAGAGCCTACTTGCTCTTCAAAAGTCCCCCTTTTCCCAGGAGCAGTCTTACCATATTTGCTGGGGTTTTTTAGGTTTCGAGGTCGCTCCGCTGCAGGATGTTGGATGACTTCTTCGGCTGCAATGTACCGCTCTACTAAAGCAACCAACTGGTCAGCTGTCTGGGGGTCGCTCTGACTGACCTACCGGCGGAGAGTAACTGGTAAACCTCTCAAAAATCGGTCCATCACTAGTTGCTCCACTATGTAGCTTGATGAATTGACCTCCGGCTGTAACCACTTCCTGGCAAGATGTATCAAATCAAACATCTGTGAACGAACAGCTTTTCCTGAGCTGTATATCCAGGCGTGAAATCTCTGTGCGCGGATAGCTGCTGTAACTCCCAAACGTGCCAGGATCTCCAATTTTAGCTTGTTGTAATCCCTCGCTTGGTCTGGTTCCAGATCGTAGTATGCCTTTTGGGGTTCTCCACTTAGGAACGGTGCTATTAAGCTTGCCCATTCAGCCACAGGCCAGCCTTCTCTCTCCGCTGTTCGCTCAAATGCCATAAGGTAGGCCTCAACATCATCTGTAGGCACCATCTTTTGCAGATAGTTACTTGCCCTGATTACCTTGGGACCTTGCAGTTCTTCTGCAGTGTCCCTGGTAATCCTCTCAGATAGGACCTGGATCTCTTGCTGTATGGCACGAGTGGCATTGTGCTGCTCCTCTCTGAGCATTTGATGAGCTTCAGCTTGAGCTAATGCAGGCTTGCCTGATCATAGCCTCTGTGTTTTCTTTTTGGGCTAGCACCAGTTGCTGTAGTGCAGCGATATTCTCCTGCTGTATGGTATTCGTCTCAGCTGCCCTTTTGTTAGTTTCTTGCTGCACTGTGGTGCACTGGATAAGTGCTTTAATGACATCCTCCATTTTCTTTAGTCTCTTTTGCACCTTACCGACTTGTTCGTGTGTTACGCGCAATCTCCACCATATGTGACAGAATACCCCTTCACTTTGGTACTCTGTCCGGGAATCTTTACTTACACACAGTCTATCAGGCTGCAGAGACGGCTCAGACACGAGGAGGGTAAAGTAAAAGGCTGGGCCTGTTTTATTTCGTCACCACAGGCATTACAGAAAATAAATAAACCAAAACAAAAAGCCTCGCTCTTGTGAGCACTAACTAATACAGGGTATTCCAACCTAACTGCAGTTGGATGGCTTATCCGTTCCAACAAAACAAAATAACACGATTGCATATAATATTGGCAGCACTCAGTATTTTGGCAGCTCTCTCCCTCTCAGGGAGCCAAATGATCTCTCCCTTGCACGGAGACCAGGAGGCTACTTAACTGCCTCTCCCATTAATTAGTGGATACAGGTGAGTGCTAGGAGAGTATCCGATAATCTCCGGACTGGATTCCCACCTGCTGGTCTTCGGCTGCTCATAAACTGTGGAGTGGAGCACTGGCCCGCCCTACTCTCCAAATGCTCCACCCCAGGGACCCAAAACACACAGATAATAACAGACATTAATAATTCCATTATTAACAATACATCTCCCTGGGGCTAGTAAACTATTGTGGGTAACCACCCTGCAAAATATAAGGGGATATATAAACTCCCTCCATTATCATCCCCTGCTTTCTGTAACAATATATATATATATATATAATATATACACACATACATATACCGTATTGGCCCGAATATAGGCTGCACCTTTTTTCCCCACTTTAAGTCTTTAAAGTGGGGGTGCCGCCTATATTCGGTGTCTAGCGCCCGACGCAGTTCCGAACATGCAGTTCCCGACGCTGGGCAGGCAGCAGGGTTAGGATACAGATCCCCCGCAGCGATGTAGGGGACCCGTAAATTGGTTTATATTAGCTCAATAAGAAAATAACATAACCAATGAAAATATTTTAATCATGTATTAGTCACCAGTTTATTCTAATCTAATGTCAATTATTTTATTCAGTGGATCAATATATGACAGTTAAGGTCTTCATACCTTAAACATACCTAAAAAAAAGACTTTACCCAAAGTTCTGCCCATGTACAAACAAGGGGTAAGAACTGATTAGGGGGAGATGATGGTTTAATAGGGAGAAAGGAAGAGAGAAGAAAAGTAAAAGGAGAAAAAAGGCCTGAGAGAGAGAGGCGAGAACAAGGATAACTCCTAGAAGCAGAAAATGGATGACTGGTTGAGATGCTGATTAACTACGCCCCCCCCCCCCCCCCGCCCAGAGTTCCCAGTAATGTTTTAAGGTTTCATTTGATTCTAAATGAACTCACCCCATTCGGGAGATAGTAGTAGCATAGTTATGTCTTATTCTATCTGCAGTCTCAGTGGGATATAACTGACATCAGGAATACTGTTAATTATTTTTATAAATATCAATTCACACTATATATATATATATATATATATATATATATAATCAAATATACAACATCATTCTACAGTGAGAAAGATTATTCAAAGGTGGAAAATATTCAAGACAGTTGCTGATCTTATCAGGAATGAACATCCCAGAAAATCCATCTCAAGGTCAGACCCTGCAATCTTCAGAGACATCTACAGGCCTCAGTTTGCATGTTAAATGTTATAATTCATGACACTACAATTAGAAAAAGACTGAACAAGTATGGTTTGTCTGGAAGGGTTGACAGAAGAAATACTTTTTTCTCTTGAAAGAACATGGCCTCGCAGCTTAGGTTTGCAAAGTTGCCTCTGAACAAACCACAAAAGACTTCTGGAACAGTGTCCTCTGGACAGACAAGACCAAAGTGGAGATGTTTGGCCATAATGCAAAGCGCCATGTTTGTCTAAAGCCAAAAACACAGTATACCAGCACAAACATCTCATACCAAAGCACGGTGGTGGAAGGGTGATGAGGGTTGCTTGCTTTGCAGCTACAGGACCTGGGAACCTTGTATTAATTGAGTCGACCATGAACTCTGCTGGCTGCAAACTTTAATGAACTGTAGCAACGTTGCAAACAAGAGTGGGCCAAATTCCTCCATAATGATGTGAGAGACTAATAAAGTCATACAGATAATGATTACTTCAAGTCAACTTCAAGTACTGCTGAATTTAGTTCTACAAGCTACTGAATCATAAGGTGTACTTAATTTTTCACATTATCTGGACACTGATTATCCTATGTTGTAGCTTGTCTCCATATAAAAAAGATATGTTGTGCTAAAAGTATTTTATATTTAAGTGAACATTTTGTGCATGTTAATCATGTTTATTCATCACAAACAAGCATGTGGATATTAGTATGTCATTAAATATAATGAACAGTTTCATCAAACACAAACTATATCAGCATCTACAATGAATTAACATTAGTGAGGTCAAGATAAATATTTGGTTTCTACTGAACATAATATGCAGCAGTTATACTTCGCCATGTCTCCCACTAGTGAATATCATGGTATTAGTAGCAGCATGGATGCAATCTGCGTTACAGTAAGTTTCAATACTCAGTGATACAAACTATGTGTTTATTCTAGCATATAATGCTGGGTAGAATACATGATGGAATGTACGTGTTTCACAACCTAAAAATCAAACCTAGTGACAAATTCATTATTTAACTCTGATCTGCATGTGGTACAACACCCTTTGCTTTTGTAATGATATCTTGCACTCTTGCTCCATAACTAACATGTATACATACAACAGGAACATTCTGAATCTATAGCATTTATGGTTTGAAATCATATTTGTGTAATATATATATATGTTCATACAAGCGTTTACCTTCACTTTCAGCATCTTTGAAGAGTAAATATAAACATTACATTGCATTATAGTAACATCTCTCCACACACAAAAAGTGGCTTCTTGTTTCTACATAATGTGATTTAATGTGGAGGTTCTCCATTAAATTATTATTAAAATCCATAATAGCAGTAATGTTTAGAAGCATGCTTGTTCCCCGTGTTATCAGTGAAACTGGCTACACATAAACATTATCCTAATTTAAGATAAGATAATAATATAAGATAATTTAGGAATCATGTTTGGTTTTATCTTGCACCAAAGCCATAATAATATTGTTCATCGGGTCTGTAGCCATAAGCTGTTGATGGTCGACCTGGTATTCCAGTAGGCTGTCCAAAGCCATCAACACCAATTCTGGGGGGAAAGAGCAAAGAGAGCATTAGTATAAGCATACATTGACATAATTTTCAATTAATTTAATTAAAGCTGGTAGGACCCCATCCTCAAATGTGTGTGCATATATAAACATACCGATTAATGTTATTGACAATGTCTCAGAAGTAATATCAGAAGCTTTGTATACTAGTGTACTTCATCAGTATGCACATAAATAAATAACTGTGGAACTAATACCTTGCCAAGGATCATTGAAAATCATAAGAACCAAAGACCATGCAATATGTGAATCTACCACAAACATTGTCTCTAGCTACCACTGGTAAAATTAGTTCTGGGTCAAAGCAATTCTCAAGTACTTATGGTTTTTTTTTTGGTTTACTGTGGGTTTGGAGTAGCCCCTTTGCCATTTACTAAAAAAATCTCAGTGCAAAAACCTATATGCCAAAACAAGTGAGGCTGACCGTGGAGCCGGCGGAGGGCAGCCCTCCCCGGAAGAAAAATGGCCGCCGCCGCACCGATCATCAAAGATCGTGGCGGTGGCGGACTATAACAGCTTACAAAGCGATCGGAATCGCTTCCTAAGCATAAACTGTGTTGCTGACATGCCTCGATATCGAGGCATGTAGCAACACAAACCCCCCCTGACCCCCGATCGCCTTGTGATTGCTCCGAAGAGCAACCACAAGTGCCATCCTGTAAATGACGTTGCCGTCATTCACAGGATGGCATTAACAATAGATTTGAGTTCACTTTTAGAACTCTCGAACTCCTCCTGCATGCATCCAAAAAGTCCTACAATACTTTAAAAAATTGGCGCTACAAATGCCCATATGGTGTCTAGTATCAAAAAATTTATGATTTGATGGGGTAAATTGAATTGGCCGGGTTTAAAGGTGTCCCAAATATGGGATATGGGGGCAGTAGGATCAGATGTCTAAATGGCATAAAAATACACACCTCACAAAGGCGGCCTTTTACCTCCCAAATAACCCAACAAACCCATGCATGTGGGTATCACTGCGCTCAGGAGATGTTACTGAACACATATTGGGGTGTTGTTTGACAGGACATATACCAGGAGCGGTAAATTTATACCTGAAGTACAACGTGTGTGAAAAAAATACAAAAAAATTTACTACCATAAAGTTTCACAAAGGCTGGTGGTAAAATTAGTGCATGGAAAGGGTTAAATTACCAGCATTTCAAATACCTTGGGGTGTCTAGTTTTTAAAAATATATACAGCACATGGGGGGCAGAATGAGCAGATTTTGAAAAAATGGTTTTGAAATAGCAAAACCCTACCTGTACTTATTGTCCCATAACGTGCAGAAAAAAGCAAAAAAACATAAAAACATTGGGTATTTCTAAACTCAGGACAAATAGTAGAATGTTTTTAGCATGTTTTAGCAGATGAGTAAAAGTTTATTGTCTAAAAAGTGAGAAAAAGTAATTTAACAAAAATTACCCACATTTTATCATTTTTTTATAGTAAATTAGGTGATATGATAAAATTAATGGTATCTAAAGAAAGCCCTGTTTGTCCTGAAAAAAAACCAATATATAATATGTGTGGGTGCATGAAATGAGAAAGAAGAAAATCACAGCTAAACAGCTACACTGAAAAATGTTAAAAGAGCCATTGTCCCACAATATACTACGAGTAAGAACCCCTATTGTCCTTAAGGGGTTAATCTGAAATGAATATAGTAATATATTTATGTATACACACTACTACCCAAAAGCTTGGGGTCACTGTATTTTTGCTCCATTTTATGTTATTTTAATGGACAACATTTTCTTTCAAAAGCACAGAAACGTCCACAAACGTTTGAATGGTATTGTATTTATATTTACCTACACATGCGTAGATTTTTATGAGCAAGACATTATTTTTAATAAAACATAAGGGCAACATTTTCTATTGTTTATTGGCTATTAGTCCACATTATGAACAAATGAGAAGCAACCTAGTAACCATAAAGCAACCTCCTTGTACACAACATTCTATAAAAGGTTTAGAATGGGACTTGTAATAATAACAGTCATCCACAAGATGGAACTCTGAACACACAAAAAAAACAGAATATGAGTGATTGATTTAATTTTTTTATTTTTACGTTTTTTTTTACATATCAGTACTTATAATTACTGTGGTGTATGTATTTATATGGTTTAAAAAGAATGCAGTACGGGGTGTATGTATCTATATGGTTTAAAAAGAAGGCAGTACTTTAAGGTTCTCTAATATGTGGGTTTATATGATGCACTGCCCAAAACAGTAAACTCCAAAGTATATAGAGAAAGGCTAAATGTTAGAGTTTCTGTCTCAGTGTCACCCAAAATCAACATCAAGAGCTCCACATTACTTACTTTTGCATTGTTAAAATGGTTTCATCTATACCTCCCCAACTGTTAAAAAAGGCAAAATGTGCTGTCACTTTATAATCAAAAATAATAAAAATGCTCAACATATATTTTGGTTAGTTGGTTGTGATGCTGCACTTGTCAGACCAAGGCTCTGCTTGAGTTGCTAGTCCTGAAGCCAATGCCATCTGCTCCAAGGACCTACTGCATTAGGGGTAGGTTACGCTTTGAGCTGATTCTAGTTTGGCTCTGGCTCCTGCTGCCAAGTTTGGGATCTAGCATCAGCTTTCCATGACATTAATAGGCCCTTTATCAGGATGCTTATGGTCTTAAAAAGGAGATGTGTATACATCTGTTTCCATATATTGGCCCTATCTATTCGACATACAAGTTATTACCTTGTCTTACTCAATTTAGAAAAGGAGTGGTGGCGAGAAGTAAAATAACTTCAGATTGACTGAAATTTATCGTTTTAATAAATTAATTTAGTGTTAAAAGCTGTATCATTACCCTTTTTGTACATTTGTATGTTGCAACGAAATCATGACCAGAGGCAGATAGTGTACTCCAATGAGCAAGCTGGGGTCAATCGCCAGTAATTTACAACAGAAAACTCTGAGCAAACATGACAAACAAGGAGGAGTAGGTAATGGCATCTGACAGGGAGTAATGTCATGCCTCCCACTGCAGGTTAGTACTTTCATTATGGCATTAAAAAATAAATGGGATAAATGGTGCTCATGAGACAGCCCTTTGCATGCAATACTGGATTTGTTTGGTGGTTTGCAACCAATTTTAATCCATCACATACTAAATAGGTAATTGGTCCTGTAGAACCAGTTTTAGTGACATACCTGGTACATACACGGAGGCAAAGGTTTTAATCTCGGTGTATATGGTGGTAATAAATATGTTTGTTCTTCAGATCACAACCAAAACACCCAACAGTGTATTAACCTACATTTTTAAATCACAAACCCGTGCCTATCTTCATGATGGGTGATTGCAAGGTGCAAGCTTTTGAAACAGAGTCTTGCTAACTCATGCACTGACAGAAAAGGTAACACTGGTTATGCAGTAACAGTATATTGCACTTTAAGGGATACTTTGGGCCTAAGTAATAATCACTAGAAATACATGTTGCATGAATTCTACATAGATCTTTTTTCTTAGAGTTGTAAATGTTGCACTTTATGTACAGTGTCCTTTCCCTACTCGAATAATATTGTATTTCAATGTACAGAATGCACAAAACAGATTGCTACATTTTAGCTATAAGAATGAAAATACTCTTATATACTCTTAATATATATTAGTCCTCTAGTGCTACTTTATAAAGCATTTTCATTATAGCATATCCACTTCTTTTGTCAGATGTAATTAAGCATACAGTACTGGTAAGTACATACAATATTAGTTTTATAAACTATTACTAAAAGGTTAGAATATATCATTTTAGTACAGAAGGAGTTAACTAAAATGACTCTACCAGACACAATCCAATTTAGGGCAATGAAACAAGGTAATGTTTTAAATTATTCCACCACAATCTATTCATTTTTTCTGTAGTTGGCATTATAAATGTGAAAGCAATTAGGTATCAATCCCTTGAGTTTAACTTTTAAAGAGTATCAACTTTTCAGTCATCTATCGAAAGGATTTATACACTGGTTACAGCCCACATGAAGTTTCAGTAAGAAGAATAAAACACTTAATTGATTTTGACTTGTTCATATGTTTCTCATCGGTGACTCAAAACACCAGTTTACCATCATTTCTAAACTAATGATTGAACAAACCTAACTGAAACATCTATATGCTTCACGGGAAATATTACAAATTATGTGTGTGTGTGTGTGTGTTTAGGTTATTAAAGCTCACAAAAGTAGAATATCATGTCACAAAAACGTTTTTCTATAGAATTAATTTATTGGATCTTATTGTTACAATTTCAGCACATGGCACAAGAAGGGATCTTGTGCCATAGTATGACTCTCTGAATAATACAAATACAGGTATATATTTGTGTACATCTGTAATAATGTCCCGTTACAATAATGAAAAGTTAGATTAGTATTAATTGCCCACAGGTAGTTAATAAACCAATAATGTGCGATTGTTTTTTTCCCAGCTGATGGCTTTTCTTTAGGGTATAATTGTATATAATTACTAGATTAATAATGCAATAAATAGCAACCTCATAGAACACTGTAGGTATAAAGTTACAAATACAGTTATTATGACTACAGCATGTAGCTGCAATATGATGAAAAACTGTTGGGTTTCAGAGAACTACAGTAAAAAAATCCTTTAGCCACTACAAATTTATAAATTGGGGACTGCTACAGCATCAAAGAAATGATGTAACTGTCTACCAATATAACTCATTGACACACAGTACTGATTAATAAAATACAAAACTTAGAAAATATGCAAAAAACACATGCAACTTGATTTGATATAGATATATAAATATTGAGATATTTGTGTTTTAATTTGGATTGTTGCTTAGCACACTGCAGTACTACTTTCATGTAAAACAAACTATTGTCAATTTTGCCTGGACTACAATGCATCCTAGTGCATGCAAAGGATGCATAGATTCTTTAGATATTGGAGTTAGAAAATTAAAATATAAACTATAAATTGCACTTGTAATATGGACCCCAATATGCCTCAAACTCAACTCATTTAACTCTCATTCTAGTCAATAGGATTTCCCACTGAAATAAATAGCAGCAACCGGAGAAAAGCACTTCTCCCGGAGTTCACGGTGCCAAACACGGAGAGTTCTCAAGTAGGCACATAAGAGATTTAATTACCCCCACTATATAGTATGAATGGATAAAGTAACTGTTCAAGCAAGAGTTAAGTTTTAACTAAAAGATCAGAATCCCGCAGAATTTGAAAAGAAATTGAGAGTAGATAAGCACCATTTGACCCATCTTGTCTGCCCATTTTGCTCCTGTAAAAACCTCAAGCCTAATTTGGTCCTTGGTTTTGTGTTATATTGAGTATAGCTATACGTCTATTCCCTCACTCTATAAATATCTAACTATTTTACTATTTATACCATCTTTACCTTTAACTCCCTCACAGAACAGAATTAAGTTCATTAATTTTACAATCCTCTACATAACAGATTTACAATTTGGAAAACCAACATTAAAGTTAACTCATTTTGAAGATTTTTGGTTCAGGAAGAACTTTCCTGTAAGACAGTCTATGAGCATGTGCAAGAAGTTACTCGGACAAACTTAGATCAGTCTAATTGTGGACATTAGGGGGAAAAAAAGATAAAGGTAAGGTAAAAGACAGCATACAATCATGACTATATAAAGTAAGGTTTTAATACTGAGCCTAGATTGCAGTTTCTAGCTTTCAAATGTAAGAATGTCAGAGATGAAATCATGATAAAATCTGACATCAAAGATTACAAAACAAATCTAAATAGACAAATGTATAAAGGTACATTAAAATCACAATACCACTTAAATATGGCTTTATAATTACCATGATCACTGACAAATTAGACTAAAGTCATATGTCAGTTCTGTATTTTAAATGTTTGGCTGCATGTTTACTAAGGGTATATTGTTCCTAAAGCCTAAAGTTTTTTCCATTGTTCCATATGCTTATTCAGTCATGGTTTATTCTCCCGTTTCATTTTTGTGTACCCAACTTTTTACGTTCAAAGGTGATAACATTTCCAAAAGTATGCCACCTTGCACTATGTGTATTGTGGTAAAGTGTATGGGAAAGTGGTGGATGAGGTGTATATCTCACCGGGTTTTCTCAGCCAGGCACGGTAGCAGACGTCCAGGAGGATACATGCTGCTTTAGCAGGGCGTAGTCTGCTAGGGCTCTTTTGTTTAAAGGTACATGGGCTGGATTACTTGGATAAGTGGGAGAGCTCCAGTCCACACCCCTAGTCCACTACGGGTTTTTCCTTACACCCAGGAGTCCTCAGGTGAGGCTTCCTATGCTCATTACTGGGGAGGAAGCCTCAAAAGAGAGGGCTGTTAGGTTTGCAGGGTGTAGGAGAGACTGAGGCAAGGAGCAGCGATAGCCAGCGCTCCAGCCCACCAGGTATAAAGCTTTACCTATGGACAACCTGTTGCTTTGCTGTGTGCCAGGCCTTAGGCTTGTAGGGAGGTATCCTGGTGTTTAGTTAGAGCCGGACAGGCTTAGTGTTTGTTTTATTTGCAAGATGCTCTGTGCCTACATTATCTAAATAAACACACTTGACTTTTGAAACCTGTGCGAATACTGTCATTGCCGCCCCATGTGTGAGCTGTCCCCCACAGTATATATATATATATATATTCCAAAATACGCTGGTCTCCGGCCTAAATTCCTTGCAATGGTACACACTCTCTGGTGGCTGTATAAAATAAACCAAAGAAAAAAAATAAACGATTCCGGTAACGTTACAAATCTTCAAATCACAAAAGCAGTTTTTCCCTCTGCCACACAAAGACAGCAAATGTGATGTCACAAAAGTACAGAGTCAGAGACTTTTTCTTCCCATGATTGTGTTCAAGTCGCATTGGCCCCTCTGTGTATAGTGACATATATAGTTATCTTGTCTAATAGCGTAGCACCCGTTACCTCTCTTTAGTGAATAAACCCCATCATCGCTGGTTTCGGTGCTGAACCCAGCTACTATAGTAGAATGCATTGGCGATATATGAACATGTATTCCCATCGACCAAGTGCAGCAGACAGAAGGGTCAGTGGCAACTGTGGACAAGATTTCTCCCTGGGTTTACTTCACTAATGCCGATTTAAATTAAATCCGTTAACTGAAATCCACAAAATAGGCATGACTGCTCTTTTAAATAATTTTATCTTACAAAACAAAAACTATCCCTTTGGATATGTCATGTAAGAGGAGCTTTTTTCAAAATCGTTAGGTTTATACAAGGTTTAGGAAGTATAAAAAAAAATAGAATGTAATATTTGTCTTATTAAGAGGCATGCCTAATACACTATGGAACATCATAGCAAGATGTGAAGCTTTTTGGCATAGTTTGTTTCTAAATGTCATGCTTTTAAAAAAAAATAGGTATGCTTTGTTTGACATAGTTTAGCTTTGTGTGTAAATGATAAGTGAAACCAAACATCCATTTAATGAGGCAGTGTATGAAGGTAGATGCTTCTGCAGAGCATTACGTATGAATTCAAATATATAATGTATCCCCAAAAGGGCCAGATACATAAATTAGTATGCCTTTGAATTACGAACATTGTAGTCTATCATATCTTATCACTTACATGTTCCAGGATATAGGTCTCTAGGTTAAACTGAATGCAGTGACTAAGTACAATGTAAAACTAAACTGCTGGTTTTCTGGTTGTTTTGAGGACTTAATATATGAGCTGCATTTTGTACCCCCCTGTGCTTTCTTAATGATTTGTTTTTTCAGACTTAAATCACTTCCAGCCATCAGTAATACACCCAGTCCTTCCATGTGTGCTTCTATAAGCACAAATATTTCTTTTTCCCATTGGCCTGCCAGCCCTGTCAGGGCAAATTTAATTTGAGGCTCAATTCTGTGACACGTAAGATTACTTGGGTAACTCTGGTTGCTGCTTTCATCTGTTACCTTCCCCGAGTGACAGATGAACTTTGCTGCAAGCTTAATTTTAAGGAGGGGGGGGTGCGTTACAACAGATGTCAAAATGGAAAGTGATCTTAACATTTGCAGAAGATTTGTTTTTACAAGCTTCTGATCAATGATAAGGGCTGATTGGAAACAAGTTTGTACTTTAGCATGTGTGTAGATCATGTATCTAAAAAGATAAATGTGTTTTTAATGAGGACCTGTCACATTTGAGATAAACCCATAATTGCAACAAACAACAAAAACTAAAAATCCATTACATTACTATTATTTTCAAGAATTGTTCTCTGTAATCCTTGAGTGCTGGTGCAGTTCTTGGTTTAATGGAACCTGGAGGGTGGGTAAATTTCTGCAGTTTTAATACAGTTTTATTTAGGTGAAAAACCTAAAAAAAAGGTTATAACCTGTAACCCAAAAAAGAAACTTAATATAGCCACAGATCAACTGACAACATGCAGTGTTACTTTTACATTCTACCTTGGAGAACTGCAGCAACAGTAGGCTGCTGGTTCCATATACACAAATCCAGCTGTTTAATGTTCCATTATATATAGATATATATATATATATTTATATGTATATCGCCGCTAGAAATTTAACAGCTCTAACACAACGAACCTCACGTGTTCATGTGTCAAATCACTGCAGCCATGATATATGCACTTCTGCTCTTTTTGGTGAATCATGTATTTGATTTGTAACTGAGACTGTAACAGGTATGATTTTCAAATTTAGATTTTCGAGTTCCAGCATTACGTCTGCCTCTAAAATGGCCAGGGAAAGACTCGATTGAAACCTAGCTGTCAGCATTCATTTTGTGAATTTTGTCTATTCATAAAATTTGAATTGTAAAGAGGGGGTAAGAATTTAACCATAAATTATTTAAACTTATAAAAACTTACAGAAAAAATGTCTAAAAATAACATAAATGATACTATTAACATGCCTCACAGTGGCATTATTTCATCCCATAGTATAATGGCTTATATATGATATATAACGTTGAGGTTGTAAAACCAGCCAGTGCCTTGCTTGAACCAAACCAGACTCGTCTACAACAGAAGGAAGAGCCCTTGCAAGTGACAAAAAAGCCGACATTTGACGGCAGATAAGAATCATTGTGACAACCTAGTCTGTCTGTTTTGTCAGTTCTTGGTCTCGCCTTAGATTCAGGAAAGTCATATGCCTATCCCACTTTTTTATTTTACTATGTTAGCCTCTACTACTTCTGCTGGGAGACTGTTTACAGACATGTCTACCACCCACAACACTGGGCTTGAGCCGATGCCAGCCCGCTCAGCTATACTTTAAAATTATTATTATTGGATTTTTTTTAACATAAAACCAAACCATCTTGCAGCATTGTACAAAAATGCATAAAAATATTTCGTATGAAGGGCCCAGTTCGCTAGAGTTTAAGATCTAATAAACTTGTCTACTTTCATAGCTTTCAGCACATGTATTAAAACTTACTACAGGATTTGCTTTTCAATTTTTGTAACTGTCTTTTGTGATATTTATCGGAAAACTAAACTATATTGCCTCAGAGTCTGTTAAGGTGACAAACTTATCATTACACTTTATGGTCTTAAGTCTTTTTCCTGCCCCATCTTTAAAAATTCTACCAGAACAAAGATCTCTGTCTCACTCATATTACATGTGCGTGTGTGTAATTCACCTTATTTAACAAGCACATGATAACAAGGTGAGGAAGGTAGAAGATGTACTTCATATCTCCCAACATTTCCGTTGGCCTAAGGAGGACCTTTTTGCTTTAGGGTGGTGGTCAGAGCCCATGCTAGGGACAAGACTGTGCCAAGACTACAGAGAATTATGACACATACCTGTGAACGTTCTGACAAAGAGGTCTGGGTCTAAAGAAGAACACTTGGCTGGCACATTACCAGTATTCAGAAGCATCACACAATATACTCCCTAGCACTTTAAAGTTTTTAAATTGACCTATCCTGAGGGATGGCTCCATTTAAGGCACAGACATAATTCCTCCCAATCCCTCATACCTGATATCAGTGGCCTCCACTTCCCTATGCTGAGTGCTGGAATATGAAATCATATACCATATCAGGTCATACAAGGAAAGACACTACAGAGGTACGTGCTGGCTAGGCTCCATAACAATTCCTTAAGCATTGCTACCAATCTGTAATGCCTGCATTTACTGTAGTTTATAGAGATCTGTGCCATCAGTAGGGTATAATTGTGATACTCCAGGATAAACCTAGAGGCCTTGAGGACTCTTTACAGTGTAGTGCTTTTTGAGGGCTCTCTAGTCAATTAGACTTACATAGGTTACATAGCTTGGTAAGAAGTGTATGTATATAACCTACTTCCCCATGTATAAGATTTTTAGAAAAATTTGGGGTGTAAAAGTTGGGTGCGTCTTATACAGCGGTGATAGATATATATATTTTTTTTTTTACCAAAACGGGAACCAGAAAGAAGACCTGCTTACCTGTTTTGCTCAGCAGCGTTTCTTGATCCGCCGCGGCGACACAGGAACCCTGTGGAGTCACTTGAATGCACATCGCATCACATGACTCCGCTCAGTTCCTGTTCCTTCTTGAGCAAGGCAGAGGGGGCCTCTGAGGGGGCTCTGTTCCAGAGGCCCCCGTGGAAGTCTGCGAGCGACAGCAGATGATCTGCAGTTCAGGTAAGGTGGGGAGTAAATGAATGTATGTATGTATGTATGTATGTATGTATGTATGTATGTGTGTGTGTGTGTTAGCACGGATCCGTGTGTAGGGGGCACAGGGAGGCTGAAATTGATGTGCATGTACTGCTGCCTGAGCATGATGGGAGTGCGATTGCTAACAATTGCTTACAGCTAACATCAATCACACTCATATCATGCCCAGGCAGCCAGTACAATAACTTTATGTAATATATATATATATTTTTTTTATTTCAGCCCCCAAAATTAAGGTGCGTCTTATACAAGGGAGCGTTTTATACTTGGGGAAAGTATATATATAATATCCAACAATAGTTACGGGCACTCCAGGGACTTCTTTAAATAACTACACGAGAAAACTCCAGTTTTCTAAATTATATAATATATAATATATATAATATATATATATACACACACACACATCATACATACACGCACAAGGTATGGGCTGCATGGGATATGGCAACTATGTTACCACAAGTCGAGTATCCCTTATTCAAAATTTATGCGAAATGATCTCAAATCCGAAATATTTTTTTCGGATAAGAGAACTTGACTACTGAAGGGAGACAGGAACGAGGCGTCATTAGATCTTTCCCTGCCTCCGATCCTTTATCCAAAATTATCCCTTATTTAAATACTTGTGGTTTCAAGCATTTAAGATAAGGGATACTAAAACTGCACAAGCTGAATGGGTTGCAAGGATATCCCCAGTGCAGATAATTAATCTAGGTATGAGCATATGTATTCTGTATGATAACTTGAATAATTCATGAGAGGGTGAGGATTATGTTCTTTTTCTGAGCAACAGAAGACTATTTTGCTCATGTAAAAGAATGAACAATCAGCCAAAAATCTATATTGTTTAGTTGTCATGTACCATCATTTAGGTATTGCGTTCAGCAATTAAACAATAACAAACCATTCAGAGTGAATGCAAATGATGGAACACTATTTGGGATTACTAAAATTTGAAATGAAATAGGATTATTCACTGATTTATGTAGCACAGCACTGTAATTGTTGGTTAAAGGAACAGGCATATCCTTTTCATTTTCAGAAACCTTACACTCTGCATGACAATATAAGACCTGGATGTTGTACTATGTTGTGTATGTGTGAAAGTGTTATGGGATCAGGAATTAGGGTCAACCAACAATGAAAGTAAACAAGCTCTAAGTAAAAGGTATTGACATTTAAACCCAGTGGGTACCATATTTTAAGACTAGTGCGGACATCACCATTGTCAGGGTTGCAATCAGGGATGTAATTGTACACCTCAGCATCCCTGATCTGTAATGGGCCCCCTCAGTAGCTCTCTTGGCCCGCTACTCAGGACTGGGATCCACGGTCCTTTTCTGGAAATTGAGGCAGCATGGGGTGGGGCACAGGAGCCTGTCTTTAGGTATGCCTTTATAGTATTTTCATTAATGTGTGCCTTTGGACAGTAACTATCTATTTTGCATGGTTTGCATACACAGGAACTTTAGATACAAATATGAGTACACATATGCCTTAAGACTAATACGGCATAGCTTCAAAACTGCAGAAAAAGGGAGATATTTTATTATATTTGGTATATGGAAGGGGTTTTCACTTAGTTGGACTGTTATTAAATCTGTTACAACACAAATATTAAGGGTTTGCAACTTTATATATATTATATATAATATATATATATATATATAATATATATTATCATATGTATATATAATATTGTTTTTAAACACAGAACTAGCCCTTCCTTTCATAAACCCATGCTAAGCCTTGTTTTGTTAACTTTCAATTATAAGGTCTTACAATTGTACCCACATAGCCCCATTCAATCTCCATGCCACCATTTCTTTAGTCACACCCAAAGTAATTCTAAAATTATGTGAATTTATTTCATATAAATTTTCAATACTGACATTACTCAAATAAAATGATATAAGCCTTTTGTTTAACAAGGGAAAGACATTTTGCAAGCTAACCAGTTGTCTTCAATGAAGAGAAAAAAAGCATAGGAACAAAAAAGGGCCAATAAAATAAATTACAAAGACAGCAGATTAAAACTGGCTGTTGTGCTTTTGAGCTTTACATTTCAAGTCTTTAAGAAGTTGACTGGCTTAACATTTCACAGCATTTGACTGGTGAAAAAGGAGGAAATTTTATTCTCATTAACTGCAGCAGATTTACTACAGTGAAAAAGTGCTATGTAATTTGAGATGTGACAGAGCCAGAAGATCAAAGTTTCCTTGGTCTGGAAAGTCAAATAAACCTCACTGGCTACTTCCTGAAGGGAAAATGCACTCTGGCAAAATAAACCAGAGACCAGTTTAAGCAGGAAAAAAAATTCTCAATTTTATGAGCTGTCATAGCAGTTCTTGTGGTTTGAAACGGTCTAGTTTAGAACATTACATTTCCTTGCTTTTTTGTTCAGTGTACTTTTTGGGCAGTTTTTATTGTCTCTTAAATGATCCAAAAAAAAAAAACAAGTTACCCAATCTTGATTCTAGAAAACCTTTATAGTGCACATCCAGAAAGCCCCCTTTCTAATGTGGGAAAATATAACAAAACTATTTTTATCTAGCAGATTCTAATACATCTTTATCTAAAATCAATAGCACAACAGAATAAAATACCATGTAATATAATTTATAACTCCTCATCGGATATCAGAAACTCTGATATCAGATATATACTTTAAGGTACTGAATGTTATCTCCTTTGCAGTTCCCATGCAGCCCCCTTACGACCCGCTAAGACTGAGTGCTGTGGTTGGATGGGTAAAGGTAGGTGGTCACACCATGGCCCTAGTACCGGCTATATCCTGTCGCTCAACAAAGGTTGTCTTCTTTAGACACCTGAAATGTTAAGGGGTATGCCTTAAAGTGTTGCTATCATTTGACATGAAAAAGAAAACATGTGAATCATATAGATTTAAAAAAAAAAAAAAGTGTACAGACGAAGATGGCACTTTTCAATAACCACCAACTACAAATTAAAAAACTAATACATTTCTTTCAATATATATCATCTATAACACATAAGCGTTATATAGAATATGGCCAAGAGAAATGTGATTTTATAGAACATTGGACAAAACCCGTGATTATTAGGTAAAAGGATAATAAGAAAGTTTGCAAAGTCTAAGCAATGTTGTGACACAGCATCTTTCTCAGCAGAAAATGCTTCAGATGTACATTTCAATAGGATTTACAGTTGGCTAAAAGTTAACCTTGAAAGCCTCATAAAATGTTCTCTTGAACATGTTAATGGTCCCTCTTTACCAGTAAAATCAAGGTGACTGTAAGAAGAACCGTTAATTGTAGTTAGCCTGACAGATGGTATTCAAATGCCATTATTTACATTTTTTATGTTAAAAGGCACTGTTGATTCATGACAAGCAATTCCTGTTTGGCAATTTTCCATCTTCATTTTTGGCCATTCAGAGTACCAGACTGCTGCAGTCTCTTTACAAACCTCTGTAAGGTCCCAAATGTGCCTTAACACTACGGTCTTATATCACAGTCTATGATTCTGGACTGTACAAGGACCAGTTCATGAAAATGGCAAAACTGAGCATTGTGGATTATGTTGAGACCTTTTACATGTAATAATGCAATACTGGGCAACATAGGCAACCAGCAGGCAACAGTGCAGGCAACTAAAGCGTCAAAAACATTATGCCAAATTTGTCAGTGTCAAATGCAACGATGCAACACTGTATATAGACCCTGCTAGTGCCAGTCATTTTTTGTTTTAATCTCTTAAGGTAACCAATAAACAAACATTACATTTTTATATAAATATGTTAGTAAGTACACTATTTACCACAAACAAATGTAAGCATATGCAATTTTGAATAAAATATTTTGGATTTTAATCTAATGATAAAGCAAATAACTAGCTGTTACATTTAAAGGGGACAATAAAAGGGATGTGGGAAAAGTGCAAATATATACAAATCCATCTATGCATGTAAAAGAATTGTAGGACATTGGTCACACTCAGGTATCATATGCATGAAAGTGGATATGATGACTGAAGTGTACCTTAAATGATCATGCGTTGTACATGGGAGAAAAATAACATCTGTTACAGGAAAAACCAAACAAACACATATATTGGTCATGAACGTTAAATAAATAGCACTTCGTAAAAGCATGTTGTAACATAATTTCACAACTATCGTTAATTCAAAATACACAAAAGCGACAAAGCAACACAAAAACAGAATTCAATTTAAAGGGCTGTTACCGGCTGCCAAAGGATGACTCCCCAAGATCTCCATTTTGAATGTTATATTCATTAAAGAAGTCTGGACTGACAGCGCCTTCAGATGTCATCAGGCCTTCTGGAAGATAAAACAAAAAAGTTATTTTTTACACTGTGGATAAACCATAGTCATATGATGGAACATGTTTGATGCCCATTCAGGCAAAGTCATATCATTCTAATGTAGTTTTTAAGCAGTGATTCACAAAAATGTGTAAAAATAATCATCCATTCTCGTTGACAATTATCCTATATGAAAATATTGGACATACCTACAATGGAGATCATTTTACTCATTTCTGATTATCATTTATTATTAGGGCCATACATTACACAAGAAGTTATTTATTTTGCCCTTAGACATTAGGACTTTATATATCATCCCCATATTATAGGGACCAAAATACCAGTTTTTTCCCCCTAATGTCCCTATTTTCCTGGGTCTATTCCTGGGAATATTTGGGGAGTACCAGGGTTTCACAATGTTATAATACCCTGAAATAAAATAATTTGTATATACATAAAATAATATGTAATTGGAAATTTATGTACACAAAACATGTTAGCGTAAGAAACGCTCTGCATAAACATCCATCAATAGGTCACAAAGTAATTAAATGTTTGTACAAACCTTGCTAATAATAGTTTCATTAGTCTATGGTACTCTGTAAATATACACCTCTTGAAAAAAAAAAATCTGACCAAAATCACATATCCTCTAGTAAAGTATTCTTGAGCTATTTACTTCCAGAACTATTTTGCAGCATACTTCTGATTACCACAGCAGTAAAAACAATTAAAGTGCAGAACTCACTCCAGATGAGCCCAACTTCATAAACCAGCATATGCACCAAATAACAATGAGGCACATACAAAATTCATCAGTTTACTCAATCTGATGTTTGTAGTTCAATTTATCAGTTTCAGATGGGTTGTTAACACGTTAACAACTCAAAGTAGAGCATAATAAATATATTCCATACTTCTTTTTTTATTTTAAACTGGAACAGACAAAAGCATACTCTTATAACAATAATAAACATTAATGTCTGTATGTAATTTTAGTAAACATAAATCAACACATTGTACGTACATACAAATGAGTTTCTGACTGTGCATGTTTTTTTGCTTAAAGATTAAGTGAAGTATCATCAAAAATATAAAACAAAATATGTTGAATTACTTGCAAACACCCTAAACAAACCAAACACACACGGGCTGAACTCAATACACTTACTGCTATCACACTTCTGCTATCTACCGGATTGTAACAAACAGAGCAAAGTCTCTTACATATTTCCTCCCCTTCGCTTTTTAACACGCACCAGTGTACCATACCAAAATTGATACTTTTAAAATACAGATCTATATAATAAAGTTCTAATTTCAATTAGCATGTAATCTACATGACACATATCCTTATATCTAACAAAAACAATTACAATGTGCTATTAGTGTAAAAATATATATTGTCCAATAATCCTCTTTAAGGCAATAGTTAATACCATGTAAAAAAAAAAAGAAATCATCAAAGATCATAATTACACTGTTCTAGATTCTTTCTGTTGTTGTTTCATCGCGTGTTTGATACTTCATTAATAAAGCTTAAGAACACAATTTGAACAATATAATATGACTTTTCAGAAGGCACTATAGGTTTTTATTATATTGTATAATAAAACTATATGCAAACAGAACATGCAATAGCTGCGTCATATCACCTGCACTATAATATAGATCAGGTCTTTCCAGGATATCTCCTTCATGGATAAATGGCTCAATAGGTTCATCTCCATAAAGATACTGTTCACTTTCATCCATTTGACGGCTTTCCACCATCTCTAACCACTGAGAGTTGTGCCAGCGGAATTTTTCACTTTGTATCTTCTTTGCCCATTCCTCATCGTATTCCTATCATTGAAAAGAGGGATTGTTTATATGTGATACTGAGTCAAAACAGATGCATGCGTAGAGAGAAAGATTAATTTCCTATCTGAGGGATTAATTTTCATCTCTTGCATGTGCTACAATTACACCTTGATGGCAGGAAGGCAATATAACACATGGAACAACTTAACAGGGTGATCTAAAGGGATATACAAGAGAGGGATACATTCATACAAAGATTTCAGAACACCGACATAAAGCCTCCTTGTGAATGAAAGTAAAAAAAATAAATAAAAAAAAAAGCTAAAAAGAATTTAATACATAGGAGGCACACATAAATCTACAGATGCGTGCCATCTGTCTAGTAATAAGCTTATTGTATTTTTTTACTTACCGCTATAATATCAAGGGTGTTATCACATACTTTTCTGATCTCTGAATTCTTATCATGCATTAGGTCTATAAGATAAGCAGGAGCCTCTGTATTGGATTTGTTAAGAAAGTATATAAAACAGATGTCATTTGTATTTCTATGCCCTAATCAGCAATATTATTGTCTAATTATTAAACATATGTTAAGTGTTATGCTACAGGATAAGTCAAGGTACACATATGATTTTTTTTACATATTTCCTGTGAACATGTCTCCAGTCTTCCAATTAATAATGTCAATAAAGTCATATTTTCTGCAGCACACACATATTTTTTAATGTTTGTATTACAATCCTGTTTTCCGGAAATACATGTAGTATTTATAATGGACCTTCTGTGCATTATCGTGCTTTCAACAAACTGCAAACTAAACCTCTGTTTAAACTGTAATACGATTCTGAAAGTTTGCAAATACTAATAAGCATGTATACTTATTTTTAATGCATTTTGTTTAATTCAAATGCTATTTTCAGTTACTGCAATGTAGGACCTAATAAATCAACTTCAAACATGCTTTGGCCTTTAAGAAAAGCTGAATTGGACAAACACTGGGGCACCAAACCTTAGAGAAAAGTTTGCTTTTGACATAAGGCAGGACTACAGGGATCCTTGTTCCCTGCTGTGTGGAGTGACTTGCAAAGCCGTGATTTAAAAACATCCATGGTGTAGACATGACAAGCAATTTCCCCAAAACGTCATGTAATCCCTAATGCAGGAAGCATTGGCGCACATTTATGCTATGCTTTTATTATGCACTGACCAATTTACCATTTCCTGGCCAAGACAGGACAAGAAGCAGAAAACTGCAAAGAAAAAAGGAGAAAAGGTGTGGGGGGGTAGAACTCTAACACAGGGAGAACATAAATTTAGAGGTTCTCATTGCGGAAAACAATGGAAACAAAGGGTAATAATAAATGTTTTGTTTTGAATTTGAAATGTTTATTTATAATGTGCACAGTTTGTTTATAGGTTTGCATTGCAAAGTTTCCTACGAATAAGGTTACTAATCTGACAGGCCTGCAGCCCAGGGGCCTCGCGTCTGTGAGCCGGCAGACCAACATTCGGAGTAGCCATCGTGTGGTTGTGAGGTTTGGAGCGGCTGCACCGCGACTGCCTCCGCTGGCCACGTTATAAAATTAAAGTGGTCTGCGTGCACACGCATTGTGTGGCAGTGCCTCAGTGAGGCTTCCTCATGTCGAGGAGAGGATCTTCACATGGGAAAAAAAAGTAAAAAGTATTTCCCCCAAAAATAGGGCTTAGAGGAAAGGGGACCCATAGTCAAGGGAGGAGGTGGGTAAATTGTCTTGGGACATCATTAAAAATTAAATAATACTAAGGGGGGGTGACTGGGTTTTGGCATTACAAAATAAATATAAACAGAAACAGGGGGTGGGTGGCTGGGTATATACATAGCAGTGGGGGCATCAATAAACAAGAGGGTGGTTGGGCATCACTACATCAATACAAAAGGGGAGGCAGGCTGGGGCAATACCCAAGGGTATGGGGGCATCACATTAACCGATACTAAAGGGAGTGGGGCATCAATACAGATGCGAGGGGATTTGCTGGTAGGCATCACATAAATCAATACTAAAAGGGGTCTATATGGGGGCATCAAAAAATCAATACACAAGGGTGTGGGGGCATAAATGCACAAAGGTTGTGGGGGAGACATTAATCAATACAAAGGGGGGCCTGGCTGGGCCATTAATACACAAGGGGCAAACATATAAAAGGGGGGTTAATGACAAAAGTGGGGAGAAAATACTAGGGCTGAAACAACTAATCGATAAAATCGATAATGAAAATCGTTGTCAACCATTTTAATTATCGATAAATCGAATCGATTTTTATCGATTATAAAAAGAGGTTTTTTTCAGAGCAAATGCTCTGAAAAACTCCTCTCCTTATATAATCCGACCTCAAACAGAGATCGGATTATAACACTAGAATCCAGATCCCCCGCAAAGCTACAGGGGACCTGGATTCCCCTCACTGTCATGCGGTCTCTCACTTCCGTGTCTCTCCCACCTCCCATACACCCCTTCTGACTCCTCCCCCTCCCATACATCACTCTGTCTCTCTCCCGACTCCATTACTGACAGGCACTTTCACTGCAGCTTCATAGAAGCCTCAGTGTAAGTGAAGGGCAGTAACGGAGGCTGTCTGTGCGCATCGCGCAGACCCCCACCGGCTGACAGAGAATCATCCTCTCTGTCAGCCAGTGGGGGTCAGCATCTCACAGACCGTCTCCGTTACTGCCCTTCACTTACACTGAGGCTTCTATGAAGCTGCAGTGAAAGTCCCTGTCAGTAATGGAGCCGGGTAGAGAGGCAGAGCGGTGTATGAGAGGGGGGAGAGAGACGGAAGTGAGAGACCGGCCGACAGTGAGGGGAATCCAGGTCCCCTGCAGCGTTGCGGGGGATCTGGATTCCGGTGTTATAATCCGATCTCTGTTTGAGGTCAGATTATATAAGGAGAGGAATTTTTCAGAGCATTTGCTCTGAAAAAAACCTCTTTTTATAATCGATAAAAATCGATTATCGATTTTATCGATTAGTTGTTTCAGCCCTAATATATATATAATTATTCCTCCCTTTTGATTATTAACAGCCCCAGGTGTTCATATGGCTTATTAGAAGTATGGTGGTTCGGCATATTGTGTTTTTGTGGGTTTTTTTTACCCAAGAAATTCTCTGTGATGTTATGGGGCTACTATTACAGTTGACATAAAGGAGCGTAAATTTATTATACATATGTATCTGCATACAACGGTAACAGTTCTGCCATGCATCCTGTTCATAGCGGCGGGTTTCAAGACCAGTATCTTGATAGGCTGGGTTGGCTACTTGATCCTAGAAAGCCACGTGTCCAAATCAGGGAGTCATCAATGTAATTAATTTTCCATTTTACTTTTGCAAGGCAATATATGTATACAGAAAATGTATTATTTGGTCTTCAAGCAAAAGGAATTCTTTCCAGGGAAACAGCCTAGAAGAACATGATATTTCAATACACATAAGCCGTTCTTATTTTAGCTTGTGCCAGCCCTGTAATTGAACTTTTCAGTCTATACTTGGCACTGTTCTAGAAGTCTTTGCTGCCTAATATGTGGTTGTCTTAAACGGCTTCTTTTAACACTGGGATATATATAAATATATAACGAAGCAAGGATTCAGTGCAAACGCAGCAAATACTACTTCAATATAGGGGATTTCGTAAGCCGATATGGCCATATACTGCTTAGCCTGGCAAAAGTTCAAAGTACTCCAAGTTTGGGGAGTCCTATATAATTTTTCATGGCTATATTAGTTAAAATGAGCTGAATCAGTGGCACTGTGCTGTATTTTAACCCAATGAGACCCAATTAAAAGCCATCTCTGGACACCACCTGTGTGGTAGGTGAGGTGCTTAACCCCAAAGTCTGGTCAGAACCTGCAAATATACGTGTGTATATATAATATATATATATATTATTTTCTGTTTTTATTTTAATTTTTTAGCACATGCTTTTTTTAAATTATTTTTGTGTACGTACATTATGTATAAGCTATTGAGGCAGGCAACATTATAACCTCATTTCTGTATTGTGAACCAATGTATTCCTATAATTTATTATACACTTGTTACTTCTATTATGTTACAATATTATGTTTTTAAATGTCTGGTCTACATGATATCAGCAGATATTTGTCATACCCTCTAAAAGTATATTAGCGGATTCTAAATTATACATAACCTAATAAGTGGTGAGATTATACCCACTTATAGGGCCCAGTGAGGTCATAGAAGTAGACATTACTGTTGTTGTCTTTTAGTTATATAGCGCCAACAATTTATGCAGCTCATCTTACAGTATATATATATATATATATATATATATATATATTCAAGGGGTATGACAAGACTTGTTTGATCGTAATGGCTATAGGTGTTTGTGAAACTTGAAGTTGATCAAAAAATGTATGTGTTGTACCCCAAATAGGTAAGCTAATGGATTTGATCATTAACAACCTTGTCTTTTTTTTGTTTTAAGGAAGCAGCACAGCTTGTCTGGTAGTTTTGGACAGAACGAGTCATCGTTTACACACTGCAAATTTAGGTGATTCTGGATTTCTAGTGGTCAGAGCCGGCGAAGTGGTCCACCGGTCTGATGAGCAGCAGCACTACTTCAACACTCCGTTCCAGCTCTCTATAGCGCCTCCGGAGGCTGAAGGTGTTGTGCTCAGTGACAGGTATGTAGGCCTCCTGTAGCTTGGAGCTACCTATACGTGTCTACATGTAGTCAGTGGTACAGTCTTGCGTGCTAGTCAATGGCTTATTAAAAAGAAAGGTACCAATTACTGCAGGGGTGACTCACGTGGTGAGTTTTGAAACAAACCTATATACAAACCTATAGCGTGGGAATGACAAGATTTTGTACAGGTTTTTTGATATTGAACCCAGCCGCAACACATAATTGGCCGCTGCATCACAAGACCAGCCCTACCAAATAAACAAGCTTTACGCAGCTGCTTAGGGCTCTGAGCTGCGGTTGCTGCCACCGGCTTATCTTCTGAAAGAGCTAGACGCATTTCTTGAGGGTGCAAGAAACCCTGGGCCGTGCCTCTGAATTGGTTGCTAAAATGCTACTTAGTTTGGAGCAGGGTCAGAACAGTGAGGCTGTTCATTTCTTAAAGCTTAAAAAGGGGATACCAATTACGAGAACATTCACGCCAAGATATGCACGCATACGATTTCCATTAACTGTCATCATATGAAATGAAGTACACGTGTAAGCTGAAACATATATACTGAAAATGTTTCTAAATAGAATTCAGATTACATTAATTTTATTCCCATAACCCAATGTATCATCTGAAAAGGTAAAGTTATTTTAATGATGCAAAATTTTTCATGCCTCTCTACAGCAGACCTTTAAGTGCTGTTCTGTGATTGAGCTCAGTGTTTGCATCTGATGTTTCTTATTACAGGAGAGGAAAGCTTTCTGGAGAGCAGGGCTGTGTGGGACATGTGATCAAAGTGATCTCATGTTGCTCTCTCATCAGTGCGAAAAAATGTCCTACAGCACACTGTGTCCTAGCAAAGAAAAGCAGCCGGCACTTGGCAGCAAGCCCCCGGTGGGAGTGTTCGGAAACCGGCCTGCTCATAGGACTGCGTGCGGCTTTTCTTTTTTTCCCATGCGGTTGAAGCAGATTCTGGCACGAGATGCACATTCAGCACCAGCCTGAACATTGGACCTGAACCTTGATCCAAGAGCTGCACATGGTTCCAGCTTGGTGATTCACTCACTGCTCTGTGTAGCTGCGCATGTAAAATAGATACCGAGAGGGACTAATGTTCCATGCAGCCTCCGCAACAAGGAATGCATATTAGAGTACTTTGAGTGACTTAATATGCATTTATCAAGCCTATAGAAAAACTAAAGACAAATAAAGCACTTCCCATAAGGAGAAGCTGCAATGCCCCTTCTCTGGCTACTCAGCAGCCAATCAGTGACAAGAAAGCAGTCCCATTGAAATCAGTCAGAGTGCTTGCTGCGCATGCGGAAGGGGGATTTTGTTAGATCCACCTCAGAACCCTTGTTCTGGGCCCTGGGGTTGCCTGGCAGCGAGTATACCATCAGCAGGCCAAACACATTTTCTGCAAGACAACGTGCTAAGAGGCAGGGGAAGTGACAAATACATGTGGGGGTACTCGGCGAATCTCCCCAAGCATTTGCACAAATATTTAAAGGGATCACTCGGCTCTCCTATGCATTGGGGTGCGTATGACTGCTGCAGCGCCCCTTTAACTCCTTTTAATGTAACCTATGATTGCAGTAAGACATCTACTACATGTGCGTGTATAGCACTGATTGCCGATTTTTAATTCTACTAACATAACTCATTCATGGTTTTGTGTTTTTTCCAGCCCTGATGCTGCTGACAGTAGTTCATTTGATGTTCAGCTAGGAGATATTATATTGACAGCAACTGATGGACTGTTTGACAATATGCCTGACTATATGATTCTACAGGAGCTCAAGAAGTTAAAGGTAGAAAGCTTATAAATATTGGAAATTTTTAAATAACTATGTGGATGTGTAAATAATATATGTATAAATGTTTATAATGCATCTATAGATATTATAGATTTGAATCTGTTTTTCTCAGATGTATAAAATACGGATTTGTTGTTTTATTTCCAAGGAGCCAACCAGGCCAGCGTCGCCTTAATTAATGCCGTGGTTTTGGTTTTCCTCGCACAAAGCTCCATGTTCAGTACTTGGTTTAATCAAATCAACCTCTTCCTTCCAAATTGATTTCTGATGGCATTTAGTGTTCAGAGGAATATTGTCCATATTTTTAACAAATTATATTAGAACTGTGTGAATTTTCAACATTGGGTACACAATACTACTTTAAAGATAAAGTGAATGTGAACAGACAAACAATAGAATGCGGCTTTATCCCTCTGGCTTCCGTACGTCTGAACTTTCATCACTCCATACTGCATTTTGTGGCTGGTATGAACACTTCTTTTCCCATTTCTCCATTCTTTACAGGTCTTGTGTATATTCCCGAACCCAATGTAATGTAGATATGAGCCATATTGTTTGGCTGTTTTCCAATAAATCAGATGTAAAGAAGTACTGGTGGGGAGGTCCGATGGGTTTCCCCTTGGGTAAAGGCCTTTCTTTCATTCTTTTTGTGCTTTAGAATACCAATTATGAGAGTATACAGCAGACGGCTCGTAGCATTGCAGAGCAAGCCCACGACCTGGCCTATGATCCAAATTACATGTCGCCCTTTGCACAGTTTGCATGTGATTATGGACTGAATGTTAGAGGTAAGTACATACATTTTTGTTAGTTATTTATCCTTTTTACCGTGCAGGGGCAAAATATTAATCGCTTTGTCAAAGTTATGATGTGTGTGTGTGCGCATGCAAATAATGTCAACAATTATCACCTTTTGCCTCTATATCCACTTACAAAATGTGATAATTGTTTACTAGCTGTACTTGAGTGATTGTTGGATTTTTGATCCAAAACATTATATTGTATTTTAAAAAAAGCTTAAAATTCTTGTTTCTGCACGTTATTCGGTACAGATGTCCTTGTATCTTATATACATTTTTCCTTTTTTTGCAGGAGGAAAACCAGATGATATCACTGTTCTTCTTTCTATAGTGGCAGAATATACAGACTGACCTTCCTGGAGCATCTGATACATTTTTTTTTCTTCTATAGAACTCTTAAATTTATGTTGCACTGTTTCCTGCTGGCAGGATTACTATTTCTTTTCAATTGATTTCATTGGCCAGTTATGAAAGACCTTAAAAAAGGCTATATCTGTGTTTAATACAACCAAGGTCAATGTAGGAACTGCAATCATGGAAGCATCGAATGGGACCTTTTTAAAGGAACCAGCTTAAAAATGTACCCTGATTGAAGGAAAAATAATAATAAAAAAATATAGGAGCATACCATATGAAACCCATATAACTTTAATGTGTTTGATTCATTTTTTGTCTTTTATTTTATTATGTATATATTAATGTACATAATATGTCAGTTATTTTTATTATAGTATTTTCCCCATTTTACCAAAAAGAAGCACACTTGGAGACCTCAATTACTAAGATTAACATTTTTTCTTAAATCTGTGGTATTTAACCAGGTTCATCTTTTTGGGACTAGTAAATATTTTCATTGATTTACTTTTTTTGTGTAAAAATATGAATGTTCTTTTTAAATTATTGAACTTAACTATAAGCTTTTGTGTGAAACCCAACTGCTGTAAAAATATGAATGAGATGGTTATTACCTTCTGTTAACTTCTGTTAACAATATTAATGGTATGTTATTTTAATGGATACTTAAAGCCATATATATATATATATATATATATATATATATATATATATATATATACATTTTTTGCATAATTTTAGGTAACATGATAAAATGTACATTGTTAGTCATTTATAACTTTGGGATTACTAAAAGATTGTATCGTGTAATGTTATCCCACATTTTTTTTCCTTCATTTGTGTGAGATAGTACTGTATATTTGCATAACTGTATGTTTAAGACTTTTAACATGTACCATGTACATGTCCTAATGAGAGCGCATCATGCAGGCATTTCATTCTAAATGGTATTGAGCTATTCATTTGGAAGAAGTTATCATAGGTGTAATTCCAGAACTGGTATCGTACGTACCTGAGGTCTCTTTGAATGACTTCTTCAATTGCCTTAACTGCCCGTAACTTGGCAAAGCAGCTCTACCGTGAGGCTTGTGAGTTTAAATACACAGCGCTCTTTATAAATAAGTACAGCAAGTGAGAATTTTTCTACAATCTTTGATTACTTTCTCAACTGACATTGTAAAATAGGGATTTGCTTTATTTTCAAGGAGCCAACCAGGCCAGCATCACCTTAATGCTGTGGTTTTGGCTTTCCTTGCACTAAAGCTCCATGTTCAATACGTGGTTTAATCAAATCGACCTCTTCCTACCAAATTGATTTCTGATGGCATTCAGTGTTCAGAGGAATAAATCCATATTTTTAACAAATGATGTTAGAACCGTATGAATTTTCAACAGATAAAAACATAGTGAATGTGAACCTGCAGCAGTAAATTATCTTTATAGAAATGAGAGGGGCAGCTAAATGAACAGCAGAGGACCATCTTTGTAGCACCCAACAAGGTTAGACTGGAATGGACCATGTTGGGGAGTGATTGCTATGCTTTACCCCTGTGGGGGGGGGGGTGTAACATACAGCATGGAAATATCCAAGTGACTAGGATCCATTGTGCTTTTTGTGCCCATTCAACATAGTTTTGATATTTCTCCCTTTCACCTCACTGCCTATTGGGTTAATATCAACCTTCTTGTCGGTGCCTTGCTTACAGGTTACTTAAACTTTGAACATGTCGGCCTCTTTCCAATGCTTATGTGATATAGCTATTTTTCAAGCCACTCCTTGGTTCAGTGCAGCTGTATTGCATTTGAATAAATGGCATTCTGTAATTAATTATGGTATATGGTCTACATTGGTGCCCTGTTGTTCAATTAGCACTTTTCAAACCCTTCCTCCTAATTCTATCTCTACTGTAGTTTTTCCAGTAGTGACTCTTCCTTCACTAAAAATGCCAAAGCAAAGTCAAGTGAATAGCTTTCCATCTCGGTTTATAAAGCAATAATGTAGTATAAATCATGTTTAATCCGGATTCTGGTGAAATGTAACTGGTTTGAAGTTCTCCACTCTTTAACATACCTACTTAATCTCTTCCTATAAAGCTGTTTGCGCACAAAACATTTTATGTCAAAAGGAACTTTCTGAAAGTGTAAATGCTCACGTGATCAAATATGTTACAAGTCCGTTTTTTTTTTTTTGTTTCTGTGTTGGTTGATTTGACAAGGTGAATGGTGAATGACCGCTTGCTTTTTTTCCCGTCTTGTTTAATGTAATCTAAAAAGGGATCTAGCTGAAAACAGTGCTGCTTAATCCGTCTATAAAATACAGAAATAACCCGAATAATTGCACATTCTGGCTGTGTAAGCCTGCTGAATGACAAGTGTAATATAGAGTGAAAGATTTAGGAGTCTGTATAGTGTTCTGATGTGTGTAGGTACGGCTGAATGCTGATTTATGTTTGAGTAAGCCATGTGGTAATACGCTAGTGAAAATGTGTGTATTTTTTGTGTCCAAAAATGAAAGCTCAGATCATGTGAGTTAGATTTTCAAACGATGAGGGTATACAATCTGAGTATTTATGTACTTTAGATGGGGATAGATATGTGTATATATCATTTTCAGAAAATCAAAAGCTACATTTTGTGAATGAAATGTCTCAAACACAAGCATAGGTTTGTACATACAATTAAGACGACTGTATGAAATTATTTAATAAATAGAATATTTATACTAAATACCTGTGTGTGTCTGCATTTATATTGTGTCAGTTCGGAGTGATACTCAGTATGGTTATTAGAATGCTGTATGTTAGAGGTTGTAAATGATCAAGCTTCTGCTTTTTTTTTTGTTACTCAATTACCCCATTTTGTTTTGTTTTTTTAATAATTGATTCTGTGCATTTGTGTTGGTTTTTTATCCTGAGAAATAAATATGGATACTTCATTTGTAATAGGGCTTTAATAACAGCATGTTAATATAATAGACAATGTTAAATATGCAGATCAAATCTTAATGAAACAATGACCTGTGTAAATAAAAGAAGATAACTCAATTGTCAAACTGCACTAACTGGAATTTAGGAGATTCTCATGGATGAGAAGCTGGGATCCATAACTATTAAGGCCCAGGATAAGGTTTTTTGCTACATTTTAGCTGTTCTATAGCTTTTCATGTTCAGGAGTTAACTGATCAAAGTATTCTGTAGTGAAAGGATTTAGTAAACTTAATTTAAACTAAAAACATAAACTTTCTGGTTTACACTGGGGATTAACAATACTCTCTAAAGAATCTGACTCGTTATGTTTGGCCTTTCACGCAGTAATTTACGAAAGTAGATGTGGAATCCCGGAATGCCAGTGCGCTTCTCTCTGTTTGTTTTGGATTGTTATGTTCTTGGTTCCTGTGATCAGATAGCCAAGTTAATTTTAAAGTTCTATTATATAGCGCAAAAGGACTTCGTTCAAGAGATGCTAGTTTTTCCGAATCACTCTTGTGACGTTTACCAAGTTATGGTTCTTTAGTTGATGGTTCTTTAGTGTTGTTATTGCAGGAGATTGTGAATTGAGTTCAGGATGTGTGTCTTGTCGTCTGCATCTTGAAATATAATCGGTAAATCTGTATTACCACCTTCTGTTTCTTCTCTTGTGTTGAGCATTTGTTTTGGAAATGTACATTGGCCAATTTTTAATGGTAAAATGAAATCTTTTAACTGAATGTGTCGAACTTATTATACTGTTAAATTCATAACCCGCTGATGTGTAAATTATCGCTGACTATAACGGTAACAAGTGGCTAAACAACCCAACTAAAGTCCACGCTAATACAATGGCTACATTAAAAGGTCTGAGAGCGCTTTCTTTCGCAGCCCTCCTCCTCTTCGTCCTCGCTGGCTGTTGCCAAACTGTGGAAGACCTGATTAAAGTCATCTTGCTGAGATGTAATGGCACCAAAAAACAGGGAGCAGAACTGCGAGCAAAACAAGTAACTTTTCCATCACACAGCATTATACTTTATAAGACTACATTAATATCAGTAATGTTATGTACAAATCATACAAGTTTACTTTTTGAGCTTTTATACGAAAGAAACCACCTCCTTTACCCAGTCGAGGAAGTCTAAGATGCAACCCTATGCGTATGTATATCTCAAGCGCTGCGGCATATGATGCTGGCGAAGTGGCAAACACCTGATGCAGCAGAATTGCAGAATTGCCGCTGTCATGCCATTTTTCTTCTTGGTGAAGCCTATGGCAATCTGTTTTAAGGTGAAACTGCATGCACTAGGAAACCAGTCCCTTTACACCTTTTGTTTCTCTTAAATCAATGCAACCCTATGCTGCTCAATGGGAAGAGTATCGGAATATGCAAGCAGTGAGAGGAGTTAGAATTAGATTGCACAAAAGTGTTTATTAAATGTCAAGAATAATACCTTATTATGAGATGACTGATGAGCTGGCTCCCCTGGTGCTTGTTCTGGAGCATTCTGAAGGATATTTGACATTGCTGGACTAGCACTGAACATAGGCTGCTGTTTGCTGATCTGTTTCATTTTCATGCTTTTTTTAATATTTTCATCGCCTGATCCCAAAAGCGGAGTGCCCCGTTTTGACCTTCATAAACATCCATGAAACAAAGTACAAATTTCTAGATTAAAAAAAAAAAGTGGACACCTGGACATGCATTGTCTCATTTGCGATATATGCAACACATTTTGAAAATTTAATGTAATTATACTTGAAGATCATTCAGGGTGAAAAACAATTGAACAAAGCCGCATATTTATAAATGCACTTCATACTCCATAACATAATCCACTTAAGTTTATGTTCACTTAGATAATGCATCAATACATAAAAATACATTTTCAGACAGACAGGCAGACAAATAGTGCACATTAAAATCTTTTATGCGAGAGAATGTGGCACACCAGCCTTGAAGCTTACAGTTGGGCAGTGGTTATTCACGCAGTACCACATCATGTTAATAATTAATTATTAGACTTACTCAACAATTATGCGTTGTGATGTCTGAGTGGATGTCCCACTTTCTGATTGATCCAGCGTTGCCAAAATAAAGTTTGCTTCAAACATCTCGTCATCTATGCTAAATGCAATAGGTCTGGAAGCAGAAGAAGATGTGAAAATTAATATTAATGCACCAATCATTCATTTCAAAATTACAGAAAAAATTTATGTCAACCAATGTATTTCATTTAACTTTGGCTAAAAAGAGGAGTGGACAGGCCAATGGACTCTATAAGCAAGGTCTGCCATTATAACCATGAACATCTCGGCTAATGTTCTTACTAAAGAAACCAGCACGCTAGATGATGTTTGAAATTAGAATTTTTATTATTTTTTAATTAAAGCATTAATAATTTGGTATCTAAATGGGTGAGAAGAAACATCTAGTAAAACTTTTGCGTAAACGTTTGAAGGCCAAAATATAGAAAACAACATTCAAAACCTACTTTCCAGGCTGTCCAAAATGAACTGAAATGCAAGCGCTGATTGTCTCTGCAAATGCCAGACACCCCTTAAATAAAGAACAAACTCCATTAATTACACTAATTCTAACAAATGTGTTTGTTACAAATAAGATCACAGTGACAAAACATGTTAAGTAACCCCCGTCAATATATATATATATACACTGATCTGTAGCCAAGAACACACATAATTATCAGATAGATGTGAGATAAACACTAGAAAGTTTCATAAAGCAGCAACAGTATTACAAACATCTTGTTTACCAAAGTGAATTACCCTAAGCTCTTTCAGACAAAAAGTGACTTCAGAGTCTACGCCAGCTTTGAAGTAGAGGAACTCGTCTCTGCCCAGGTGTATTTCAGTGTGCATTCTCTTTGGGAAACCTTCTGCCTCCTCATTGTAGCTCTTCAGTGTAACCTTAAGAGGCGTAATAGCCAAAGTGACTTCATCCTGGCATGTTGGAAAATGTATTACTGCATCAGAAAATATTCTGTAAAACATGCACAAAACGTGTGCTGTAAAATCTCATTTCTTATGCATGAATCCATACGTTAGAGCAGGGGTCCTCAAACTTTTTAAACAGGGGGCCAGTTCACGGTCCCTCAGACCGTTGGAGGGCCGGACTATAGTTAAAAAAAAAAACTATGAACATACCAGCAACATTCCCCCACATTAGGTGCAGAACACCGAAGGGACGCGCCGCTGGTAGACACTTACCTCCAGCGCGCGTCGTGGCTTCTTCTCCGCTTCTCTGCTCCTCCCCCCTGGTTGCCATGGGTGCACGCATGGGACGTCAGTGACGTCGCTGCGTGCACCTGCTCCCGGCGGTCCCGCGTTTTTAAAGTAAACGCGTGCCGCAGGGAATTCACAGAGGCATCCTTGTGTTCCGAAAGCACCTTTCAGAACACATGGATGTCCTGAGGCAAAAACACCCGGCGGGCCGGGTAAATGCGCTCCGCGGGCCGCATGTGGCCCGCGGGCTGTAGTTTGAGGACCCCTACGTTAGAGATTGGGTGCATATTCCACGTTCACTAAAAAGCATTCTGTGTACATACAGATCCCTGGCATTCTAATGTATTACACAAGCGCATTTGCCATAAATAATAAAAGATTTTGAACTCTAGGACAATAAACTAAAACCATAAACTAACCACTTACAGATGTTTAAGGTATATAACCTCTCCCTTATATAATGTATTGTTTAAACATTACTTCATTTAATTAATTTTAATAAGAAATACTGAAGAATAAAACTGCACTACAAGTGCAATATATAAAATAAACCATAAATAAGCATGAATATAAACATGCAATATATAGCTAGTGGGATACACCTACCTTGAGTGCATTTTTAAAACATTAGGGCATGCGTTTGTTGAAAAGGCGGCTTCTAACGGTTCGCAGTCTTCATAATACAGTTTATGAGTTTTTGTGATACCTGTGGTGGATAGACCGGTAGATTAGAGGAATGATCCCAGGAACCTATGAGCCAGAACATGGGTGAGCAGGCGCCGCCGTGTAAAATATGTTGCATGTATAACTTTGTATCGCTATCTTATACACAATTTAGCTCAGACGGTGCATTCATCAAATCACACATACTGTTAAATCTAATATACAAAGCAATATTTGATTAATAATACAAAGATATAACACATGCTTCTACCTTAACTAACAAGTTTCTAAGCTCAATGTATGGGGCTGCTCTGTTATCTTGTTTTTTTCCAGGTCTATTGACTGGGATGTATGAAATGTTTAATTTAAGATGCCGATTGAGATTTTGCTTCCTTTTAATTGGATGTGGCACGTAATACAACTTTGGACTGCATCTAAGATATTATTACCGTAATTTGACCGAATATAGGCCACACTTTTCCCCCCACTTTAGTGTAGTAGCACCTAAAGGAATGTGGAAGTAAAGTCATTAACAAATAAGTTTGTTAAAAAAGTGGCATTTGAGGGATTTTTGTGGGATCGAAGGCAGGGGGAAATGTGGATAAGCCGGGGGAGAACATTCCAGAGGATAGGGGCAGCCCTGGAGAAATCTTGCAAGCATGCATGATAACTAAAAATGAGCGGAGAGACCGGTTAGGAGTGTATTTAGAGATGAGTGAGGAGATGTAAGGAGGGGAATCGCTGTGAAGGGCTTTGAAAGTAAGAGTGAGGATTTTGAAATGAATCCTGAAGCGCACAGGCAGCCAAGTGAAGAGACTGACAGAGGGGAGAGACGTTCATAAAGCGATGGGAGAGGAAGATAAGTCTGGCAGCAGCATTCATGGTGAATTGTAGAGAGGTGAGACGGGACCAGCTAAAACAGAGTTACAGTAATGAAGACGGGAGATAATCAGGGCATGGACAAGAGCCTTAGTGACATGCTGTGTTAGGAATGGACGGATTCAGGCAAAGTTTTTAGAGATGGACTGAATGTAGGGGGTGAACGAAAGGTCAGAATCAAAAGTGACACCAAGACAGTGTGCATGGTGGATTGCAGAGGGGAAAGATGAGTATGAGGGAGACTATGGATGACATCATATTACATTTTTGGAAAAACAGTCAATAATTCTTCCAAAAATTACAAATGATTAGAAAATATCAAGTAAATTAAATGTTCTGAAGTATAATCATTGTTTCACAGCTACCATCAAATGCATCTGAATTTACTGTGTGTTACTTACCATGTTTGCAGAACAACCTAAAAACCAGGCGACAATTGGTAAAGTTTGTGTATATGCTGCATTTTTCCACGTTCCTTTCTAGCATGATGAGAGATCTAAACACAGGAAGAACTGCCTGAAAAAAATAGCATGTTAAAATGTTGATATCCAGACAGATTTGGGACTAGTCACTTCTTGACTGGATTATTTAAATGATTGGAAAACTGGCGTGTATATTCATACATAACAGGATTCTCACTCATAACGTCAATCTTTATTACTGGGAAAAAACAGTATAGTAGCACGGCTCATGCTGGTACGACCACGTTAAATTTAACATCTCTAGGAGATCACACCTACCTTAACAAAAAGCTTTAGCCTACTTTCTTCATTTTAGGACAGATTGCTTAATGTTTCTCAAATGCATTTGGTTATTGTTATTTAAGAGTTAAGTGTGTTGTTTCTATAACTCTGCTTAATATAACATGTTCCAATTAAATATATCTTACATTTGATGCATTCTATACATCTATAGGACATGCATATCTAGAATTCTTAATCAGGAACAGCTTTACGTTAATTTTCTTGATTTCCTGATTTCTCTTCGAATCAGAGATTTTATTTTGTATGCATTTCAGAAATTGCACAAAAAGTTACTGGTGGGAATGAAAGAAGAAATTAAATCCAAGAAGAAACATCAAAAATGTCATTACCTTTATTGAAAGTTTACATCTGAGCTGCAAAATCACATTGCCTTGACCTTGCTCCTGAATAGATGCGATGTGGTAGTCGTGGAAAAAGAAGGATGATAAAAGGACACAAGCATATGCTGATCTGGCTGCATTCACCACTCGTAAAGTAAGCTGAATGATTAGAATGGACAAAAAGTGAACTTGCACAAGTGATGTGGAACAATCTGTGCATATTGACGTCTGGTTCCACTGGTTGATACGCCCAATAGCCAGCCTAAAATTCTATGGATTCAACTAAACATCCACCATGGACAAAATGCCAACATGTTACAATCATTCATGTTTTCCTGTTTTACAGACACTTTGTAGATATAATTTTGCATCCACTTAACTATGTAACCTCCAGGAAATCAAAGCAGATCTTCATACACATATACATTCACTGGCCACTTTATTAGGTGAACCTTGCTAGCACCGGGTTGGACCCCCTTTTGCCTTCATTCTTCGTGGCATTCTTTCTACAAGGTGATGGAAACATTCCTCAGAGATTTTGGTCCATATGGACATGATGACATCACGCAGTTGCTGCAGACTTATCGGCAGCACATCCATGATGTGAATCTCCTTTTCCACCACATCCCAAGTGTGCACTATTGGATTGAGATGTGGTGACTGTGAGGGCCATTGGAGTTCAGTGAACTCATTGTCATGTCCAAGAAACCAGTTTAAGATGATGTGAACTTTGTGACATAGTGCATTATCCTGCTGGAAGTAGCCATCATAAGATGGGTGCACTGTGATCATAATGGCATGGACATGGTCAGCAACAATACTCAGGTAGGCTGTCGCGTTTTAACGATGCTCAGTTGATACTAAGGACCCCAAAGAGCCCCACACTGTTACACCACCAGCAGCAGCCTGAACCGTTGATGCAAGGCAGGATGGATCCATGCTTTCATGTTGTTAACACGGCCATCTGGATGTCGCAGCTGTAATCGAGACTCATCAAACCAGGCAACGTTCTTCCAGTCTTCCATTGTCCAATTTTGGTGAGACGGTGCGGATTGTAATCTCAGTTTCCAGTTCTTATCTGACAGGAGTGGCACCCAGTGTGGTCTCTGCTCCCGTAGCCCAAGGATCAACGTGTTGTGCGTTCAGAGATGGTATTCTGCATACCTTGGTTGTAACAAGTGATTTTTTGCGTTACTGTTGTCTGTCATCTTGAACCAGTCTGACCATTCTCCTCTGACCTCGGATATCAACAAGGCATTTCCATCCACACAACCGCTCACTGGATACATTGAGTTGCTGCCATGCGATTAGCTGATTAGCTATTTGTGTTAACAAGCAATTGAACAGTGTACCTAATAAAGTGGCCAGTGAGTGTATATATATATATATTATATAATATATATATATAAGCATTTTCATTAGGAATGGAATCTACAACAAAAAAAGAAAAGCTGGCGGCCATATGATTTAGTAGAAAAATTAAATCAAACTTACGCCTTTTTCCAAAGGGTCAAACCACAACTCATCGCCAATTCTTGAAAGAGAATGGATGGTTTTTCCAAAGACTACCATAAACAGAAAAGGGAGAAACCTAAACATATTATCACTAAATAGAATTCAAACAGATGTGATCAGTAAATAAGCCTGAACAATTAATGAAAAAATGAGTGAAATTACAATGACAAAAATCACATAATGGACAGATAATCAAATAACATTTTCCAATTTGTTGATTAACAGGCAGAAAATAACAGATAACTCCCATTTCTCTCAAATGCAACAAAATAAATGAAGTAACCATCAACACAAAAAACAAAAGATCTCCTCTAATCCTCCTCCATGGATTGGACGGGAAGAGGAACACAATCGCCCAATCAGATTTGCACCTTACCACCAACTGCAAATGAAAAAGTAAGTGGCATTATTTGTGCCAGTCGGATGTGGACACATTGCATCTTTCAAAGGTCTTCATGTAATATAGTTTGAATGCCATGTCATACACATATTATTTATCATTGTAAAAATTGCATTCCACGCTCCATTTTGTTTCAATTGTTCCGGAAAAAAACAAACATGGCTTTGGAAAAAAAAAAGTTTCCGGTACAATCGGGGTGTATTGAAATGTGGTTTTTATCCTGAGTTTGAGTGTGTTATCTAGCTTGTAAACCCAGCCCAAATCCAGCAGAACCCTTGGCTTCTGGGCTCTCTATCTAAACGAGCCTCCAACTAGTCCATCCTGTACAGTTTAGTCTTTAACCCCTTGATGACAATTGATGTGCCTGGAACGTCAATTGTCATCAAGGGGTTAAAGGCTAAATTGTGCATTACTTTAAACGGGTGTAGAAAGCGATCTATGATTGCAGCAGGGGCAATGTGTGGCCCCCCCGCAGACATCAACGTCCTCCATATATTGTATGGCAGTGGATGCCTGGTTTAAAAGCGCTTAGGAAGATTTTGCTTCTCTCAAGTTTCCAAGAAGGTCTCTCCCCCTGCAGGTTGAATACAGGTACTGCATTTAACAATGCAAGTCAATGGAGTCCAGCTTTCTAATCACAATAAAATTAAAATAGTTTAATAGTAAGAATAATTCCTCACTGATTTTACCATCAGGGGAACCTTCCAGTTCCCACAAAATGTAAAAAAAAAGTTTCAATATGTTAAATATACTGACTGACCTATTAATGTCATCTGATTATGTAATGTAACATAATCTACCTCAACATTTACGATACTCATTAGTGTTATACCTTTGACATGCCCACCGGGAATAACACACTTCATGGTAGAAATCCCCTCCAAACAGCTACTATACTGGCACTTTATCAAGCTGCAAGAGTATGTACTCAGCATTCACTAATATTACTTAGTCTCTGGAACAACTTTGTGTGTTATGTGGCTCACATAAACAAAATAATAACCATACTGTAATTCCTCTACAAGGATTATCGCATAGAACCAAAAAGGCGGGAATGTTAGGCACGGCCTGGCCAATCATCAACAGTAGCCAGCACCGCACAAGTGACTCAAAACAAAATGACTGATATCGCACTACTTCCCTTCGCAAAGCTGCAAAAAAATAATAATATATGTTTGGCCTTTGTCGCGCTCCGTAGTCACATCCTCACTGCTTCTTCCGTCTATCCGTCATTGGCTTCAGACAATTGTCTGTAACTTCTTATTGGTCCTTGGCGCAATCTTGTGATTGGTTGCAAGTGCTGCATCCTTATTGGTTGTTATAGTCTTTGACGGCTGTCTGCTTGTGTGAACGGCTCCGAGGTGCAGAATGGTAAGGCGTTCGAATAAACCTTCCAGTCGACGGACAGTTCGAGCGAATCTACCTCAGAGGCCTCCTTTGCCGTTCGCGGTTTTAGCCCGCTGCATTTAGACGTAGAGCGAGTAGTAGGAGGGATCCTCGCTTTGCGGCCAAGACGAGGCTCGAGGCCTGTAGTGCCCGACTGTATGGAAATGGGTGTTGGTGCAGCCTGTCATATGACCTCCGGCTGAGCACATCCAGCTCGTTCACCCGTCACCGCTGCATAGATTTACCCGAACATTAAACGCATTCCCTGTAACATCCATCTAACTAGAACTTCTTGGAGAGCTGCTTATGGCACCTTTTGTAAAAATAAAATATATATAATATATATATTTCTATATCAAACCCTCTGATTAATTTTGCCCATTTTTAATTTTTCTGTATTTTGCGATGCCAACAATAACCCCTTCCTGGCTAGACTTCATATCTGTATATTAACACCCTTGGGATTTTCCTGCATACCCTCAAATGCAGACTTGACGAGCCGAATGCTTCTCATCTGCCATCAAATTCTGTGTTTCTAATCTCAGTATGAAAATCAATTTTTTGCGCCACTCAGCCCCAAACTACGTTGGGGGTAAAAAAATAAATAAATCTATCTGAATATATAATATTATTTGAAAGCACTTTTCTATCCCCATCCTCTTTCATTTAGTTTGTGCACTCATAGAAATCCAGTTTAACATTTCCTATCACCCCAAATTGATAAATATTATTTATATGTTCATTTTCCTAATTTGTTACCCATTTTCTTTTGCTTTCTTTTATTTAACATCGCTCATGTTTCACCCTTTCACACTCCCTTGTCTGCAATCAACTCCTCCATAAGCCTGGGCACAGAGTAAGTTTTCTCTAATCGCGCACTAACCCCGGTGAGGGATCGGTGATTGAAATCTTCATGTATCTTTCCTTAAGCTGGAGATACCTTTGCTCTGCTCTTTTACAATTGACCGCACCAAGCTTTAACAGTCTGTTTCTACCGAACAATAAGAAGCACGTCATTTCTTTGTTTCCGTGTTCGCATGTTTTTAATTTGTATTTGATTCTTTTTGATATGAAGTAGGGGTCCAAATCATTTTGGATTTTATAGAAAACCACAACATTTTGTTGGGTCAGCACTGTCGCAAACTTCTTGATTGCCGTGTTTTGTAACTTATTGTTTTGGAGATTTTGGGGCTTTTTTCTTTTTGCATCCAGATGCAGACGAATTATTATTCAGTGATTTCCTTGCATTTTGTGACAAATTATCGCATGGTATTCATAAAGAGTGGAGTACTGCTCATTTTTAAAGTTGTTTGTGCTACCAGAACTTCTGTAAAATGTGTATATTTTTACATGATACTTTCATCACAAATCCCCCTCAGTGCAAATATGAAGCAATATTAAATAGTAAGAATATTATGTTTGAGTGATGACATCACTACAGTCTCGTCTACAATAAAAAAAATATATATGTGTATATATATAGCGCCATCAAATTTATATATATATATGTGTGTGTGTGTGTGTGTCTAGCGCCAGCAGATTCTATAGCGCTTTACCAGTAGTCAATAGGATACATTTAAAATCACAAACTGATTAGATTATATTCCTGCTTTAAAATAATGTTTTATGATTAGCGTGTATTTGCAGTTAAATGTCTTGTAATCCATTACTAATAGGGTGTACTTTCATGCCTGCTGATGTGTGAAAGACTGTGTTAAGTAGTAGAAAGGTTTTCTTTTGCGATGCATGCACACACATTTCTAACTTGCGTTTGCTTCTTAAATCTCTTTAAGTTGGTCTTGGTGTTAGGAGATCTGCACATCCCACATCGCTGCAACAGCCTGCCAGCAAAATTCAAGAAGCTGCTGGTGCCTGGAAAGATCCAGCATATCCTGTGCACCGGGAACCTCTGCACCAAGGAGAGCTACGACTACCTCAAGACTCTGGCTGGGGATGTTCACATTGTCAGAGGAGACTTTGATGAGGTTTTCACGTTATCTTTTTTTTTTTCTTCTAGTGCTAAAGGCATTTTTAATAAACTGAGTCAGATCTGGTCCACGGACCTTTTGGTTTTTATGCAGGTCTTAAGAGTGCTAGAAAAATCTCATTCATACCTCTGGATAGAAACATTGGTTTCTTAAAGACGATCTAGAAAATTAGCAAATCTTGAAAGTCTTCTGGAAACATGGCCATTCCAGTAAGCCAGTGGCAGAACTACAGGGGTCGCGAGGGTACTACAGGGGAGGGTAGATAGTGACAAGGGGGGTAGGGAGAGGGTAGATAGTGAGAGGGGGATGAGGAGGGTAGATAGTGAGGAGGGGGTTAGGAAGAGGGTAGAAAGTATGTTGAAAGAAATGTGTAAAAATCATGTTTTTTGGGGGGGGTGGGGGTGCCCTTAACAGATTCTGGCACCGGGGCCTTGAGGATTCTAGTTACGCCCCTGCAGTAAGCTTAAGCAAATTGCATTAAGAAAGATTTAAAGTGTGCCCGTTGTGCAAAATCATTAGCTGTAGTAAAATTGTTAGCAAGTGCAAAGAACCAGTAGAACACAAGAGGAACTATAGTTTGTTTCATGCATTTGTGCACAGTTCTATTTACTGCGGGTGTCTGGTTTCTTGTACTATTGTATATTGATGTAAAGTGAATAAACAATTTAAAAAAATCCCTACTGCTTTTACTTGCCCTTTACTATTGTGTCATAGGATAAGGACCGGATGTCTGTGGGAAAACCAGACACAGTGTTTTAGGGGCCATTTCTATCTGTACAAATGTATATTTTATGTTTGTAGATGTGAAGCATTTAATTCAGAACATTTTTATTTTGTTCATTTTTAGAACTTGAATTATCCTGAACAGAAGGTTGTGACTGTTGGTCAGTTTAAGATTGGCTTGATCCATGGCCACCAAGTCATTCCATGGGGAGATATGGCTAGCCTGGCGCTATTACAGCGGCAGCTGGATGTAGATATTCTGATTTCAGGACATACGCAAAAGTTTGAGGCATTCGAACACGAAAACAAATTCTACATCAACCCTGGATCTGCCACAGGAGCCTACAACGCATTAGAAAAGTAAGTCCTTTTTATGTTAGGTTTTTATTCTGTAGATCACTTAGTGCATTTGCAAATCCACCTCTGTGTCACGCTGGAATAAACAAAACTTCTGTGTATTAGCCCCAATACAGGCAGAACGTTTGGGGCACATTCTCTCCCAAAAACTTGCTACTCTTGCAATGTGTTCAACTATCAATCCATTCTTGGTTATATATTTTATTTATGATCATGAAATTGAGCAAGACTAGCATAATGGAGGAAAATAGCCTAACATACGTTCCCATTGATAACCTAAAGCAAGAATAGAAACAAGAAATAACATGCTGTAGCAAAAAAGTTTCATGTGATTGGCGGATTACATGGATCACGGTATTCACATGTGATGCTCCATGCTGTCATGATAGAGTTAACAAGTCATGACAGCATGGAAAGTCATGATAGCTGAAAAAACACAGTCTGCTCTGCATGTAAGTATCTTATTTTAATTGCATCTTCCACTCCATTTCTATACGCAGTTTAAGGTGTTCCATTATTCTATTGCAGTAACATCATTCCTTCTTTTGTACTGATGGACATACAAGCATCGACGGTCGTCACCTATGTATACCAATTAATTGGGGATGATGTCAAAGTAGAAAGAATTGAGTACAAGAAATCCTAAAACAAATCCTTTGAACTGGTCACGGCCTTTAACTTCCATTCCCACTCGGTCTTCAATCAAGGCTTGTCTTGCAGCAGCTATAGGACGTTTCTTAAAAGCTTTGTAGCATTGTTTGCATTGTAACATTTTAATTTCATGCAGCTGTAGGTTTGTTGTAAACTAAACTATATATATATATTAATTTGTTCATTTACCTGTGTTCTGAAATTGTGCCACAATAATGTGTAAAATTATACACTTGTAAATATCTTAACGTTGTTAAGAAATGTTACCAAAATAACAATACAAATTGAAAAGTGTGGGTGTTGCCTTTTTTATTTCCTGTGGGTTCATTTATTCAGTCTCCTTCACACGATATAATTCCCTTCCTTATAGGCGGATCTATATGTTTGGTATAATTATTGCTTCTGTTAAAATATCCGAAGGGGTGCGGAGAATGGAGGGGAGTAAATTTAGATGGCAGAATTTCTTATTCTGTTATAAATATGTCCTTTTGTAATATTTCTAATGGGGAGCCAAGTGGCTACCTTGCTTGCACCGTATGGTGCGGTTACTAGTATTTTACTCAACTGTGAAATATAATATTTGGGAAAAGTGATATGCTCTAGGGAAAAAGAGAGAGCTTAATTGTTTTGAACAAATGAACATAACAACCAATATTATTCTTCAACAAACTGTCTGTTGTAATGTTAACACAAGTCAACCTCCTCCCGTTAGTAATGATTATTAAACAATTGCAGCAACAAACTTTAGAAAGTGGTTCTAAAACAAAGTTTATTTTCATAAAAGCTGTGGAGAACATTCTTCAAGGACACAAACTAATTTTCAATCTCTTTTTTTCCTGACTTGTCAGAATGCTAGGCATCTCATTTGTTGCCTCTCATCTGTTTTCCTTTGAGTCGTATCTCCTAATGTTATTTGCAGAGCCTAAGAAAAAAAATAAAAACAATATATGGGAACTGAGTAGATTTTTTATTTATTTATAATTTTTATGCTGCACATTTTAAAAAGCGGTGACTTATGTTTCAGTTCCACTTAGACAAACCTTAACCCTTCTAGAATGTTAGATACACATTACTAAATATGTCATTTTATTCTTTAGTCGGAATTGTAATATATTTAAGGGGTTTTTTTTGTTGTTTTTGTCATCTGGGCATTTAATAGTACTACAAATTATATTTTAAATACTTTAGTTAGCTTGACTGTGCATATTTGGAATGCTTTACGGATCCAATTCCATGTATTTGTTTCCGATGTGTCCAAAACGTCACCTTACCCCGCGCTGTCTTTGGATCCAGGTATCGATGAATCAGTGTATTCATGTGGCTGGTGCTGTAGACCTTGGCAATGCTACATAAATACCGTTTCTGGCCGATAGTAAGGCCAGGGTGCTGAAATAAAAAAAAAACATTATGTTTATATTGTTGTACAATACATACTTATTGATAGACGTGGCATTTTTGTCATCTTTTGTTGTCCATTGTTTCAATGTTTCCTTACTTTTGTTCAATGGAACTTTAACATCGGATGATGTCATATCAGCTCAATTTTTGTAATCAGGGGAACGGATATTTTACAAACTCCCAAGAACATTCCATTTTGGGTTTATTCTTGACGTATGTTTTTAAACTGCCCATTGGCTGAGTATTTTAGAATATTGATTGTACTGGAAGATGCAATCAATCTCGACCTCCCATAGGACTGTTCGGGGGGGGGGGGGGAACTGAACGTTGAGAAAAGTTGAGCAGAGAAATGAAATAGGCATACAATGCCAGGTTTGATTGCATATATTTTTATTGTGTATAAGACAATGGGAAGATTTACCTTAAGAAATGGTGCATTTCTCATAGAGCTGGGAATGTGGACAGTATTAACCTGTGACGTTTCAGACCAATTCTTGGATCCTGTACTCCCTTTGGTTATGTTCCTTGTTTCACAAACGTTAGTAACGTCTACCGCTGTGGAATAAAGATAATAATGGCCTTGTATCGACAACCAAACAACGAAACAAAACGCAAGGCGTTGGCATAGGCAAATATTCTCTTCTCCAAACGTTATAGTTTCAGCACAGGATCTGATTCTGCAAAACTACCTTCCAGTAGAAGGATGTTGGAATACTGTATGGTACATTCAAAGGTAAATGCAACTCTGTTGCACTGAGATATAGTTTTGTGGCTATAACTCTTTTGTAATATGCCCCGACCTCCTCGCTAACTTTAAATTTCTATGTGATGTAATACTTGTTATGCCGTGTTTGCCCATTACACAGCGCCGTAGAATATGATGATGCATTATCAAATAAGTAAAATAACTGAAAATAAAAATGTGCTGTTCCCAGTTCCTAACGCTCGCAATAAAACGGCAGTAAGTAAAGATTTGATCTATGAATCCTTACTTTCAATACACAAAGCAGCTTCTCTTATTGGTGTCACAAAATACCATGAAACCCCAAAAAGTATATACTGTGTAAAAGAAGCAAGAATAATTCCTTTATTCAGTGTTCTTTAATGCATTATTCTATCACATAATATGTAAATCTTGATCAGTAGTCACTGGAGGCATACAATAACAAGCATGTGTTAGGTCATCATTTAATCATGAAGGTTATTGTACAGGTTTCATTGCCGTCTGAGGGCCATGTATAAAAGAGTATTACTCATTGTACCAGTTGCTAGCGTAATAACACTTTGGTTAAATACTATTATAGGTATCATATTGCACTTACTGTGCATTTGGTTCTTGTGGTCCTGGTCAGCTGACCTGTAGAAAAAAAGAATATGTGTTTGTTAAAAACTCCATTCTATAATCCAAGAAATAAAAGGGCGCCAGGAGATCCGGACAAACATTGAGGCACCGCATTACATCCCTGGCTTGTATCAGGACTATCAAATCTCAGGAGCCAATTAGCTATGGCTCCTACTTTCTATATAGATTTGTCCTACTCACACAGGGTAACATGTTAAAGGGATTCAACCAATGGGATCTGCTCTGTCATCGCCACATATAGTCTGTGTGTCTGTCTCACCTGCTCTCACGGCCTTTCTTACCGGGTGGCTGCCCCGTAGTAGCGATCGGTCTGCTCATCTTCTAAACATGAATACAAACCTCCGCCCCACCCAGCTCATATGTACCGTTGTCAGGACAGGGCATGGTTAGTGGTTACAAATACTTTAGCGATCTAAACCTAGCAACCAAGTGCGCATGCGCGGTCCCCTATGTACTATCTATATAACTGCTTTGGTAACATAATTAGCTTTAAACTCCTGTCATTGTATTTACAGCCGAAGAAGCAGGATAGGGCGAATACTCATTATCAGACGTTCCCGTGAGACCGGACAATTAACTTTAATACCAATGTATAAGAAGAGAATATAGTCTGCGTTGATTATAAGAGACTGTAGATTTATTTCCTTATATGTTTCTCAATGTAATTCCAAAGCGACGCAAGTGTAAAGCGTGCGGGTAGCTACGCGCTCAAGGAAAGGGGTAACGGCGAAGGACAGTGTGGGTTACTGGTTTGGTCCTTCGCGGTACCCGTAGTAGAGGAGCATCCCGGAAGCGTAACACGCGAGTGGAGACAGCAGGTCTAGCAGTGCGGCGGTTCTATTGGAGTAAAGATGCCTCGCTATGCGCAGCTTGTAATGGGTCCCGCTGGCAGTGGGAAGGTGAGAGCGTTAATGTGTATTAAAAAGTATTAATGTGTAATGTGAACTTGTTTATAAGCGTTCAACCCGCAACTTTCTATTGAGTCCATAGTCCCTCACTCACTATTCATTATGCAGCACAGACCCCACTGAGCTTGTGCTGCAGGAAGATCTTCGATGTTCCTATATAATGCATAGATAGATCGGTGAGATTATTTCAAACATTCTCGTCAACCACTTAATTATAAATTATACATGGGCAGCCCAGTCCTTCCAGCTGGAGAAACTTACTATTGGCCTTCTCGGTAAATCCCGCTTTAGCAAATAGACCCCAATGTGGCAAAAGAGCAGGGGCGGAAAAGCAGCAGGTGTGGTGTAGATCATATTTATAGGTGACATCTACAAGTCTTTTCATAGACTCCTTGCCTACCCCTGCTCACTAGTTATACAAGGATTACCGTAAAAATAAAACTGCATGCAAGTCCTATCAACATCGCCGCTACAAGCCTTAAAAGACTATATTTTATACTGTTGCAGAATTTTCAGAAGTAAAAATATCTTGGGCTTGGCTTACGATCACACAATTGCCCAATTAATGTTTTTTTAAAAAAAAGTAGTTATCACCATTATAGAATGGATAATGCCTTTATGACTATATTAAACTTGATGATCATAAATGTAAAGTATTATTCCATATGTTGTCAAAACTTAAAAGATCTATATACTATTCTTCAGCAGTATTGACTGAAGTACCAGTTAATTAAAACTTAGACTGAATAGATTCAATAGAACATGTCTTTTCTGGACAAGGAACAACATTTTAACTAAATTTACATTATTTTTGTATTGTACAATGAACACATTTTACACCATGTATTTGCCCCAGTTTAAAAATAAGCCTTTTTTTTTCCTCTTCCAAAGTGACGTTTTTTCAATCAAAACATAACAAGGTACACATAAGGTGGAAAAAGACAATACAAAACAAAATAAATAGAAAACATTCTTACTGCATATTACAGCTGATCATATGTGTATAATAACTGCACATAGCAAAGAAGAAGAAAAAAATAATACATAAGATATTTACTTTCTACCTCCATATTCTGCATTGTTTCGATTGGCAAGAACCTCATAGATCTTATTCCTAATATGTTTATTTCTTCGGTGATTGGGGCATATCAGATTATTCCTTTCTCCGTCTCAAGTTAAGTAATTGCTTCTTTTAACTGTGAAAGTGTGAATCCCTTATTGTGTTTCCATCCCCTCACAATTAAAATGTTTACAGCCGCTAAACGGCGAGTAATTAAGTATATCTGGTCTGCCCTTAAAGGAGCCCAGCCTATATTCAACAGTTGTCTTTGGGTCCATCTTTATCTGAGCATACATGTTCCCGGGATGATTACACGTGCTGGCATAATCAAATGACTTTATAAGGCTGCTGTGTCTGTGTGTTTCAGAGCACATATTGTTCCACCATGGTCCAGCACTGTGAGGCTCTGAATAGATCTGTCCAGGTGGTTAATCTGGACCCTGCAGCTGAGTATTTTGACTACCCTGTAATGGCTGGTAAGTGATTATTTAAAACAAAATATATAAATCATTATACTATATAAACCTACTTATGATAATGAAGCGCTTATTCAGGAAATGTCAGATGTTGTCCATTTAATTATTAATACCGCAGTTATCCAGTCATAGCTGCTTTCTCTTTGTGCTTCATGATCAGATATATAGTAAACCTGAATGATATTTTTGTAAGCATAATAATGTCCATATCTTAATGTATAGTAGATACTGGGCCTATTTAATGCTATGATTAAATAGTCCCAGGTATATGTAATGGACTGTAACATATACAAATTGAAGAATCTGATTTAACTCCTTAAAGACCAGTGTTTTTTTTCACTTTAGGACCAAAACAATTTCCCCTCTCATTTACTGTAACCACACAAATTAGGGTTTGTTTTAATGCTAACAAATGAGTTGCTATTCAAATACTGAAATAAAAATCATTCTAGGTAAGTCCTTGAGTTGCCCAGCAGGTCCCCATCATATTAACAGAAGAGGCTTTCATTCTATTTCTGTCGATAGATATCAGGGAGCTTATTGAAGTTGACGACGTGATGGAAGATACTACATTGAGGTTTGGGCCAAACGGAGGATTGGTGTACTGTATGGAGTATTTTGCCAATAACTTTGATTGGCTGGAGAGCTGTTTGGGTCACACAGAAGATGATTACATTCTGTTTGATTGCCCAGGTGAGTGATAAATCCAAATAAAATTTGCAATAAAGCTATACAAGCATTTCTACTGTATGTACTGTACCGTACAGATCACCATTCAATCTTATTTTACTAATTTTGTTCACATATCTTAAAGTGTCTATAAGTGTCAGTAATGTCACCTTAATAAGGAAAATGCATATGGAGAAAACATTTTAACTTTGTGGACACCAATCATATTTCAAGGCAATGACCATAAGAAAATGTCTCTGACATTAGCTGGTGCCATAGTATATGAGAGGCTTTGCCAATACAGGTTCACATTATACCCACTCAGTCTAGCAAACTGGACAAAGGCACCAAGCGTGCTTCCGTTAACCCTGTAAGTCAAATTATGTTACATACTACTTGTTTTGTCCTCTCCACCCATTGTACAGCGCTATGGAATTTGATGGCGCTATATAAAACAATAAATAATAATAAAGAGCTATCATGGAAATGAATAAAGCTATATGGTGTTTGTTTCTTTCAGAACAGCTTAAAGCTGTGACCCTTGGGATACCAATAGCATGGGTTTAATATCCTCCCAGCCATCAGATGTAGCTCCTTTCCAACACTTATTACTTTGGCTTTCAGAAAGTCCTTCTAAAAGTGAATCATTGAATGCTGACTTTACTATTTGTCTATATTTGTGTGAACTGCTGTGAACTACAAAACTCTTATCTGCTTTCCTGGGCTTTTTAGGTCAGATTGAACTGTATACCCATCTCCCAGTCATGAAGTACCTGGTGGAGCAGCTTCAGCAGTGGGAATTCAGAGTGTGTGGCGTTTTCCTTGTAGATTCTCAATTCATGGTCGAATCTTTTAAGGTGAGATCTGATCTGATTGTTAAGAAAGAGGGATCCGGTCATTAATTTTTTTTTACAATACAGTCCATCATAGTTTTATTACTGAGCATCATTTCAATTTGGAGAAGAAGACAAAATTAAAATTCACAGTATAAAATATATCAATGACATGGACAATAATATGTCCTAATGGAAAGAGATGAGGGCCATACAGTTGGATTGTCCAATAGATTGAGATGATCCTTGAGCAAGGGAAGACCTCAGAGTTTCTTCTCACAGATATGTCACTGTGTTGTCCAGGTTAAATTGACATTTCAGGCCCTTTCTTTTGGGATATATAAACAAAGTCTATAAATCGCCACAGTACTAGCTAAAATGCAATCACAGAGTGAGAGTAAATATAATAGTTACCCCTTTCTGACAGCAGGCACCCAGATGATGTCCAGACCTGAGTGGTACTTCTGTTCATGTGTAGGAAACGGTATTAGCATGCGATCACTTGTTTTAATTCATTATTTTTTGATCATTGCTTATATCATTCTTCATGGTGATAAAGTCCTCTTTCAATATGATCTCACTGAAAACACATCGGTGCTGTACAGAAACACATGCCTTAATATTCCCGCTAAAATGCTTATCGTCTGTCATCGTATGTTCCTATTCCTCTCTTCTTCAGTTTATTTCCGGAGTTATGGCTGCACTCAGTGCTATGATCTCTCTGGAGATTCCACAATGTAACATCATGACCAAGATGGATTTGTTAAGCAAGAAAGCTAAAAAACAAATTGAGAAGTAAGAGGATTTTTTTTTTTTTTACTTTTTGTAGGTTTATCTTGCTCGTTGCCATTTATATACTATTTCAGTATATTCAATAGTTTTTCAATTATTGATGTATTTTAGTATTTCTTTTTTCTAGTGCAAACATTGGAAACTGCTGTTTGGGGTTGACATTAAGTACATTTCTCAGGCAGATTAGATGAGCTGAATGGTTCTTATCTGCCAACACGGATGGATTATTCTGCTCTTCTCATTCATAGGTTTTTAGATCCGGACATGTATTCCATGATTGAAGATTCCTCTAGCCGGCTGAGAAGCAAGAAGTTTAAAAAACTGACAAAAGCCATTTGTGGATTGGTGAGACTTTGTACTTTAACATTTACTTCTTGTGTTTGGTTGCTCAAGGTTTATTCTGTAGCAGTTAACGGCAGTGTACATGTAAATGTGCGTTAAATAAGAAATGACTACTCTGAAACCACACGCTTGAATAAACAGTAGTGTCTCTCGCGTTTTTCCAGATTGATGATTACAGCATGGTTCGATTCCTACCTTTTGACCGTTCTGATGAAGAAGGTATAAACATTGTGCTACAGCATATAGATTTTGCAATCCAGTACGGAGAGGACCTGGAGTTTAAGGAGCCCAAGGTAAGATGACTATCCTTGTTATCAGCCACAGCTCTAAATCAAAATACCCAGGTGATGAGATGGTAGTGAAACCAACACAGCGAGATGTTGGAACCTGCCTGATATCAATATGCCTGAGCAGATTTTGAACACTCAAGCCTCTACTGAAAGCATTTCAGCCTCGCAACATCATACATTCATAGTTTCTGATAAGATAATTAGGGCTGCAACTAACGATTATTTTCATAATTGGCAAATGTTTTGTTTATTTAAAATAAAAACTTATAATTTACATTAAGATGTGTCTTTAACACTGACATAATAATTAAAACTATATTTTAAAGGAACCCAAACACACTAGTTCTCAAACTAAGTTTTAATACCAAAAAAGTTTTACTAGTAAATATTAATTCATGTAAACTATTTCTTCATATTTAGTAAAAACTATGAGAAAAATGCCTCTTGTTTATATTTTCTTTTATTTGCCAACCTGCCCCCCAGTTAGGCACAGCTCACTTCTTGCAACTCTGCCCTAGAAATGCCTTATACCTCCTGTATGCCAGTTATTCATGATGTTGTGAGGCTAAATGCTTTCAGTAGAGGGTTCCATGTTGAAAATCTGCTGCCCTGCCGTTGCCTTAGTGCCCGGTTATTTGTCTTATATGTGCCTTGTTACCCTTTAGAAATGCTAATGAGCTGATTCTTTATTTTGATTTTGTATTTTTCTAGTCAAGGTGCTTAGTGTTATACCCATAAGTGAACAATCGGAAATGGTTTGTCTCATAAAATCTTTACAAACTCATCTGTTACTTTTCTTTACAATTGTATGATCACTTCTAACATATTAGTTATTACCGGTATTTATTGACATTTTAACTTAAATTATTACAGTGGAGAAATTGTCCATGTCAGACAATAGCTCCATTTAGGAGAGCATTTGGTATGGTGACAGGTCCTACTAAACTCTCTACACTAGAAGACACTTGATACAAACTTGGAGGAGAACCCTCTGTTTGCATGCGATTAAAATACCAAATTATCTTGTGAATCAACAACTTAAATTATATACATTAAATGCAGACGGGGGAGCATCTACAAATACCTTACATGTTTTACACAGACATCTGCTGCCACAATCGTATTGAAGATTTTTGTTTCTTGTAACAGGAAACTGAGCAGGACACATCTCCAAACTTTGATGAATTCTTCCAAGACCGAGCAGATGAGGAGGAATAACAAAGCCTTACAAGTTTAATGAACTGCTTTGACTGAGACATTTGGGTTTTCTACAACATGAGCTGGATACAGAGGCTAATCCCTCACGTTTGCCTGAGAGCCTCCATATTAATACTACGTTGTAAAGACATGACAGAGGATGTAACTTTTTCTTGGTGCCTGAAGTATCGGCAGTTCATCATTGTTCCATATGTCTGGTCCCATGATTGGAGGCAATCTGGGGACTCTACCTAAAGGGAAATTGTGTCCTCTTTTAATTTAACCCCATAATATTATCGGTCCTACCCTGCCATTTTTGTGTGTATAAAACTAAGCTTTGCAACACAGTAAGGTTCTCCCACAGAGAAGACAAATCCCAACCTCTACAGGGATGGACTCCACGAAGAAGATACTTGGAAGGCTTTGGATATTGAGCCTAGCAATGACAGCTTCTTCGATTGGGTCTTTAGAAAACCTCTTGATATTTACATTTCTCTGGACATAATCTACGGCCATCATGTCATTTCATGCACAGGATAGCTGAGAGGTCACTTTAAATTTACATGGTTTCCCCCTTGAGACGGCATGGGGAGATTCTGCAGAATCCCTTTTGAACCCATCTCCTGCCATGTGATCTACTTACCGCTAGTCGGCCTCAACGCTGGCTTGGAGGACCTTGCAGGTTTTATTTCAGTGGGAACTCTTTTCTGCCTCTGATTTTACATTTCAAAGAATACTAAATATTTAAGTACACGCAAAGTACTTTAACGTGCATTCTTCTTTAGTAAGGCTATTTGTGTTTGTTTCTCTATACTTCACTTTGTGTCATTTGTTTTTGTCAATCCTTCCCCCCCCCCCACCATAGTACACCGGTCCTGCCTCTCTGTAAGTGCCGTAAAGAAGAAATGGTTGTGTTTTAGTCAAGACAAAGTATTCACGCAGCAAAGTTAAATAGTTCTATGGATGCCACTCATAATTTAATAAAATTTTATTTTGTGAATAATGTGAACTGCTCAGTTTGTCTTTCCCCATTTTAACAAATACATGCCAGAAAAAATTACCGGTGCTTCAGGTCAAACCACAGATGCCTTTAAATGTTAGTTTTTATTACATTTAGGTTTTTGGAAGGTAGCTACATGCTTTATCGATAGGCACAAAATGTGCCTAAACACAAAAGGGTTTTATCCACTAGTGAGAGTTATGAAGGGACAACATTCGCAAGATTCTCCGGTGTGGGGGACTGTTCTAGCCCTGTATAATGCATACTTCAATATCTAAGGATACCGGTGAACTCTCACTAATTTGACTATACATTACTAAAGGTCTTCATGCAGCAGAAGCTCATGGGAGATGAGAGGGGGTTTTATTTCAATGAAGGATAAAAGTTACAAAAAACTTGCAGCATGCTCACACATATTATACATTTGTATTATTTGAGCCTGAGACTAGCTTAGCGCACCAACATTTTTTCTTTTCCAAGGATAAAAGTTAGAACAAGAGGCCATAATCTAAAACTAGAGGGTCAGAGGCTTGCATGTAGTGTGAGGTAGTTTTACTTGGTGATATAGCGTGTGATATATATTGGCGTCCAGTTGCGGAAGCGCAGAATATTCGTTTGAGGCGAAGGAGTTCATGGGCGCAATTGCGACATCTGGTGGCCACTGGCGGAAATGTTCGCATTTTACTTCCTGCTTTAGTCACCTAGGGTGGGACAGCGGAAGTAGTGAAGGAGCATCACCCCATTCCGTGGAAATAGTCGCTGTTTGTCCGCCTCCGGTTCGTTATCATGCCGGTGAGTGTTCGCAATGTCAGCCAGTAAAATGATTTACGTTTTCAAACGTCTGTTTTTATACCAATGGTGGGTTTAGTGCTGAAGTTTTACCGCGGGAGTTAGGCCCTGGGACCCGGCAGCGGAACTGTCCTCTCTATCGTTCAGATCTAGACGTTTGTTAATTGTCAGTGGGGACCGGAGACAGCACGTTAACGGTGACATTTCTGCTGCCTGTATATAGCCCGTTAGCATCACAGCATGATCTGTATTGCGTCTTTATACTCATAACAAGCATTTTCTGCAACCTTGGCTCTGATGATTACTTTTTACGTCATCCCCAGCCTCTTCACCTATAATGGGCTATATTCAGTGTACATGAGATCCCAGCCATGCGTGGTTTACAAAGTGACCGCCATCGCACCCGCAGGTAGTGGTTTTATCGTGGAGGAAGCCCCCCTGTGTTAACGTTGCATAGAGGGGGATCGGTGTGCTGTGTTTTCAATAGCATGCGATGTCATCCGGCATGCAACCAGTTAACAGCGGTTGTTGCTCTAGAGCACCTTATAATAGGTTTTGCAGAATAAGGAACATGGTTTCTCATACCGGAAGTGGGTTTCAGTGTGTGGAGCTAAACTGCATTAGAGCTTATTGGACTTTATTACCAGCCTGTTCCAAATTATAAGAGCTGGATCATTACACTCTCACTGCACATTCATTCTTATGATGAATTCAAGGTGGATGTTAAGTGCATTGTGTGTATCATGTGTGGCCTGAATAAGAAACAAGGGAGAGCCGAGGATTTAACTCCTTGATTTCATCATAAACTATACATCATAAGAGCTCTTAACCCCAGTGAGCTTCTGCTGCAGGAAGAGTATGGTTGGCCATGTATAATGTGTAGTTGTGTCTACAAGTTTTCACCCACTGAATTATGCATTATACAGGGCCAGCTTAGTCATTGTTGAAGAAAACTGCCTTTTTTGCCATTCCTAATAAACTTGCTGAGGTTTTTTTTTGGATCAACAAAGAGGCAGAACTTGTGCCCCTTTTAACCTAAATGACCATGTATTGTAAAGAATTTTACTTTAGTGAGAAGGTGGCCGGTATATGGGATCGGCATAAAGCTATCCTGTATGTAAGAGAAGACCAAGGACCGATTAAGGTCTGATTCTTTACATCAGGAAAATTTGTTTCTGCCGTCAGATTCCATGTTTCATCATGCATGGATGCAGTTTGATCTAAGAGGATCGTTGGTGATCTAGTACTGTTCCAGTGGTAGCACATGACATCTGATTTCTCTATCACAGGCCTACCATTCCACCCTAATGGAACCTGACACCAAACTAATTGGTAACATGGCAATGCTGCCAATAAGAACCCAGTTTAAAGGACCAGCCCCAAGAGAAAGTAAGTTCTACAAGACTTCATTTGTAGTATTTCAGACATTCCTGCCATGATGCCTGTTTTTTGTATCCACTTATTCAACAAGCTGAGGCTTGCCTTCGCTAAACGCTATTTGAGCTTTGAGTGTTGTAAGACCAGTAAACTATTTTGCTATGTTCTAAGCCATCAAATAATATGTTTTAACATGGGTATGTCTAAAACAATCCTGCACTGAATTATACTTTCAATACAATTGTGTATATATATATATATATATATATGTGTGTGTGTATGTTACACAGCTATTTTTCATTACTATTCATTAATTAGACTCTCAAATACCGTATATACTCAGGGATAAGCTTTCAGTTTCAAGCAACAAACCAGTAAACATTAAAACTGTAACCCACGGATAAGACAATAAGTATAAATTTAAACACGCACACATCCAGACACTTGCACATGTACACACGCTACTCTCCTACCCGCCTGTAGCCTCCGCCTGTCCTCAATGTAACTACACCATGCAAGCTACCCCATTCGAACCCACCTCCTCTATAATATTACTTGCGTGCTTAACCCCGAGTATATACTGTAACATAGTGACAAGCATAATTTGTTTTAAAAAAAAATGAATGTGTATTATTCAAATTTAATATTGCTTCTCTCTCCCTTTTTAAGCCAAAGATACAGATATTATCGAAGAAGCCATTTATTACTTCAAGGCTAACGTCTTTTTTAAAAATTATGAAATCAAGGTAAGCCGTGACAGTCATTCTGACAGTATGACCTTGTATACTGTATCATTGCTGTAGCTATATGTAAAAACATGATGATTTTTTTTAAAACTTGTTCACCCTTTCATTTCCATACCTAAAGTATGAAGCAGTGTTTAGCTTTTACCCTGAAGGGGATACTGTATATATTCCAGGATTTTCCCCTTTATCTGTATCATATGCATGATTGAATGTTCTGCACTTTGTCCTTCCGGTATTCTATAACATACAATTCTACATGAATACAAATAGGCATAGATAATCACTCATGCTAAGTCAGTTACTGCGCGGTGGGAGGGTGTAATGTTAACATTTGGCCTGGGTTTAGACTTATTACTTGTAAAATAAAGATAAGCGACAGCAATAAGCTATTGTAAGAATACTGTTCAAAAAGAAAGTTTAACCTACTCCCCCTCTAATAAAATTTTATCTTCTTGCAGAATGAAGCTGACCGTACATTAATATACATCACTCTTTATATTTCTGAGTGTCTAAAAAAGTTGCAGAAGGTGAGATTCTTGAATTTTCACCACCATTCTAGTTGGTGTACACTGAAGACGTTAGCGTACACAGGGTATTGTTTTACGATGATTAAATGTGACATTCTGTATAGTTGTATAGAAATGGAAGTCATTTCACAACTTGTGTTTTCATTGGCACCATAGAAAAGTTAGCCAAGGGAGTGGTTACACACTGCAGATTGCATACTTTATTGAGACGTAGGAGACCTGTTTGCTATTTCTTTTAAAGGGACACACTAGCCATCGTATACATAAACAGCTGTGTGGTCCTTTTACATTTTGTATGTTGTCCAGTTTGCAAATGCATAGGGGATTCTTCAGTAGTAAAATAAACAGAACTGTCATTTTTTCTGCTTAATGAGTTTGTTTATTGAAATACTATAGTTCCTAGAAAGAGAGTCCTGTCATCCCTCCAAAGCCCTCCCCAATGTATTATTTGACAGCAGTCTGATCACCCACAGCCTCTCTGACCTGCCATTTCATGCTCATACACAGTGATTGGAAGTGGGTGTGATTGAGTGAGGTGTTTTGTGTGATAGCAGTCATGTGTGTGAGGGAATGAGATCCCCTTAAGCTAGAAGACCTTGAGGGTAACGCTACTTCTGTGATGTCAGAGATAGGAAGACAGACAGGATTGAGGATTGTTTTGTCTGAAAGGTGTGATGTGTGAGGGAATGAGACCTTAAAGGTAATGCCCCTTCTGTGATGTCAGAGATAGGAAGGCTGAGCAGTGAAGACAGACAGGATTGAGAATTGTTTTGTTGAAAGGTGGGATAGGTGTGAGGGAATGAGACCTTAATGCCCCTTCTGTGATGTCAGAGATAGGAAGGCTGAGCAGTGAAGCCCCACTGAAATATTTACAAGAAAATACACCAAAACTGTTATTTCAAAAAGGAATATGTTTGTTTGAGATGTAGACTATAGTAGTGCATAATAATATACAAATCTAGGAAAGTTGAGGGGAAAAAACCTCTGAGGGAATAGCTTTTTATAGTATTTACCGAGTACTTTTAATAGGCATTCATTACATTAAACTTTATTTTTTTTACTCTTAAGAAAATGATTAAGTGAACATTTTTCACTTTTGGATTAACAGCAACAAATTAACAGATATAGGAAAGGCTGAATTTGATGGACAAGTGTCTTTTTTTTTTTAGCCTATGTAACTATGTAACATTACTTATACGAAAATTAAGATATGCACAATCACTAAGCATTCAAGTACAAAATCTGCATTACTTGCCTTACCGCTGATCACTTTCCGCCCCCTCCCTCAGAGAGTACGGGTGCTGGAAGTGTCCAAAGGCACAATGAGACACGGACACTTCTGACACCCCCACTGTCCAAGGCAGGAAGCAGGAAGTGTGATCTGCTGTACCGATTGTGCAAACCTTATGTTTCATATAAGTGAAGTTTGCATAATCGTAAAAGTGTGTAATAATAAATGCTACTTTAAGGTTTTGTAATTGTACAACTCATTGATTAACAGAAAAATAAAATGTATCCAGATAAAGTTATAGAAATGTTACACAATGTTTTCCGTGTTTGTTTTCAGTGTAACTCCAAAGGACAGGGGGAAAAGGAAATGTACACGTTGGGAATTACAAATTTCCCCATCCCGGGAGAACCCGGATTCCCTCTCAATGCCATGTATGTGAAACCTTCCAACAAACAGGAAGACGGTAAGAGCTCTGCATGAGCGGTGCTGTGCTGTATAATATATAACCCTTACAACAGAAACGATTAATAGAAATTAAACATCCCTACTCGGCAAGAGCTGATCTTGCTCCATGGAGATTTACATTTTAAGACTAGATGGGTCAGTTGGCATGTCCTGCAGGGGTGACTTTTAACCAGAACCATGTTGTTGACTTTTTCTAAAACTGCTTAATTTTTCAGTTCTACCCAAAACATCTCTTAATAGCTAAACATTTTAGCTTTTTATTGATATGCTTTTCTGTATAGTCTTCCCACACAACACACAAGGTAAGGAAGAGTAATTACAGAGCTCAACCCTTATTCCCCTTCTAATAAAGCTGTCAGCATCATCACTGACCGCTCACCGCTGTTTACTATTCACACCACTTTTGGCTTAAAGTAGCCAATCAGTGGCAGGAAACCATTCCCGATGATATTAACGGGCGCACTTTCTCCATGAGCACATGGGGGTCTCATTAGACCCTATGAGTCTCACTGGAGCTGACTAATGGTGGGTAAACACATCTCCTGCAAGGCGAGGAACTGGGGGGTGCACATGCATAGGATGGTTCTTCTGACCCCCCCCCATGATTTCTGTTTGTAGAGGTGATGAGAGCCTATTTACAACAGCTGAGGCAAGAAACTGGATTGAGACTTTGTGAAAAAGTGTTTGACCCTCAGACAGACAAGCCAAGCAAGGTAAATTCACTTTTTAGCCCTTTTGGAAATTGTCCGGCTACCATTGCATTGCTATGAATATACAATAACGATAAATAATAAATTCACTATTCCTGTCGATTAATTGCTGTAATCTTACATGCCACATATTACATGCCACATATTACATGTCCCATATTGTGAAATTTCAAACCGCATTACTGAGGAAAATGTAGTTCTTATGCTTTTTTTTAGTTAAATTTAATTACAACTGTGCTAATTTTTCATTCTTACGCACTGTACGTAAGATATTTAAAGGTCTTAGGGTGTCTTCATTATTTTACGTAGCAATCCACTGTTCTACTTTCATAGCCCGGTAGCCAACATTGTTACACTTCGGTAATGTTTTCTGTTTTTCACTTGTAGTGGTGGACATGCTTTGTGAAGAAGCAGTTTATGAACAAGTCCCTCTCCGGCCCAGGGCAATGAATGAAGCAAGGAACATTTAGGACAATGTGGCCGTGATATCAAGTTGTCAGTTTTTCAAATATTTTTTACTGTTGTAATATTGATGGTCATTTCCATACAGAGTGAAATCCGGTTGAATGGTGCTTAATAAAAGCAATTGTAAATCCTTGATTTGCGTTTTTCTCTTGGATTTCTGCTTGTGGGTGTCTTATACGATACGTATGCACATAAAGAGGCTCTAACTCCAGGGTATCTTCCATTATGTGCACCCTATTCTGTATACTAATAAATAAGGTTTCCGTTTAACATTAGAACAGTGTGATAAGATGAAGTAATAGCTCCTTTGTTGCATGTAAATAATGCATTACAGGGGAGTCTGAATACCAACTTAATGTATAATAGCAGGCTAACCCTGGTAAGTTGGTTAAGCAAAGGATGAGTTCACCCTGTATCGTGCATTATTCATTTGGTAAGCTGATTTATAAAAGCATCTCACAATGCTCCTGTGTTGAATACATTTCACTCTAGCATACTGCCTGAGTGACAGCTTGTATGACTTAAAATGTATTTAATTCACATTCCTGCAGCAACTAAAACACCAATACAACCAGCCCAGGCCCTTAGTGCCTTTGAATTCAGGGACTAATAATCACTACACAAAGGTTTGGTTTCAATACAATCATCCATTTTCACCTGGTTTGCATGAAGACCTACAGTCCAATTTGCAACCTGGCAAGAAATGTCAACATAACCATCTTATATAAAGAAACATTTTCCTTTACCTCAGTCAGAGCGAGCACGTTAACAAGCTGTTAATTTATACCAGGTCAGACATCAGAGCTAGGAGTAATGCAACTGCCTCCTAGTTTGGCTACTTATGTTCTCATTCATTCGCAGTGTGACTAGCTATTTAGCAATCGACAATCACAAAATGTAAATAACTGCCATTTTATAGAAGTAATATGGGTATTCTTGAGTACATTAAAATTCAGTATAGGCATGACATCCAAAGATGCAGGTTCGTTGGTATCCCATTACATCACTAGACTTTTTGCCTCATAACTGCAGTGTGTCATTTAATGTTAACCTTTAAATCTCATCAGACCCAAGTAGTTGGTGTTGTAGTGTTTAAAATAACAGCTAGAACGGATGCACATCACTAATGTGCAGCTGGTGGGAGAACCCCCAGATGTATAATATATATAGGAGCACCCCTTTAAAAATTGGATGTGAAATCTGGGCTCACCTCTGCTAGTTTTAAGTGGGGGTCTTTAAAAACGGCACAGAGTGTTCTGTATAAAGGGATAACCAAGCATGCTGTAGCCATGTCTATATACTTGACATTTCCTACTCATTGATAACTAAACGTCCAACAGGTTGTGTGGAAGTTTGTGTTTTAAGGGTGTCATTATGCAGGATCAACTTTGGGTGCATCTTATACCCATAATATGCTTCTGAATTTGATCTCCCCTTTCCTCCCAGATTCCCATACGGGATATGAATTATTGCATTCAAGAAATGGATTTTTGAAGACAGAGAAGAACACTTAAAATTCAATACAATTTTATTTGAGTTCAAAAAACGAGCCATAAGTTATCAAAAACATTCCAAAAATAGTTTAATTCTGTAACCAAACAAAAAGTAAAATGCTTCTGAGAAAAAAAAAAATTAACTGAATTACTTACGCAGTAAGGATTCATGTATAGCTGGCAACCATTGTACGTTACATTTGTAGACCAGGGACAGAAAAGGGCAACAATCCAGATCTCCCCCCCCCCCCCCCACACACGCACACAAACATTCATGCTAGCTCTGGATTTGATTCAATTTACTACAATACTTTTCTCCAACATCTCATCTTCACTGTGCAAGCTATTTAAGGTTTATGGGCAAGATTTGCTAAGGGAAAAAATGTAAGCAGCTTCAGAGCCACAGGCAAGAATAACCCTGTCCTCGTCAGGAGGCTGGGATTCTGTAATAAACTGCATAGGAACTGTATAGTCAACATTATCTATAGGAGGCAAAGGGTAAATACAGACAAGCATGACATTCATTAACAATGTGTGCTTTATAAAATACAAATCCAAAAATATATATTTGAATAAATAAATGAGTTCAAGCTGGGTTGCAAACCAATCAAGTCAAGGTTCTGCAGTTAAAACGTCAGAAGGATCATAGAATTTATAAATAGAAAGGAAAAAGTAAACTGCCCACTGAGTAATAGAGGTCTGTGAAACTCCGCACAAGCTCTGATACGTTCTGCTTCTGCACGTGAATTCTATTGCTTATTGGATGCAAAGTACAGAGGAGGATTTCTTGATTGAAACACTGCAACACTAAGAGGAAAAAAAAAAAAAGTTTGTTATGGAGCTAATAGCCACAGCTTTAGCATAACTAAAAACTGGTTGCTAGTTCTTTACTTTCCTTACAGTCTGTTCTTCCCCAGCCTATAATAAAGCTGCACGAACCAATGTACCGGTGAAAAAGTAATCCTATGTAGCTACACCTTGACATTTCACCTTGAAAGGTGAACTTTACCAGACAGTTAAAATGAATGGAGCAGAATGAGAGATCATTGTACAGTGGGATAACTGAACACAAGGTTCACACAATTTTTTTTTTTTAATTTTTATATTTATTGCTTGATTCATCCAAAAGCCTTATGCAGCAGGTGCACAGATCTGCAACACATGGCATTGTGTAAAATATCCCATATTATATAGAAACGGAAAAGATTATGTGACGCAGAGCATGGATCAATGTAAAACTACCTGTTCATTCAAATGCCATCTCCTGACTTTTCCTGACACAGCGAGCAACTTTTCTCTTGAATTCACCATTTGGATCTTCCCTCCATTCTTTCTGTAAGCAAAGCTCAGTTTAAGTTTTTCAGATACTGCATCTACACAAAATCTCCTTTATTTTAATTCTAACGTTTGCTAGATTACATCACATGGTCACCATGCAAGTGTATATTGCCATTCAAAGATGCTGCACTTAAAGACCACAGGGGTGGGAGGCACGACTGTACATTATACAGTACATCATTACAAATTGCACCCGGTTCTCCCACCACCCACTGGAAAAATAAACATGCATTCTACTTATGAAACTCTTGTGGTATCTATCCATTATTGTTGGCGGCAGACTTCCCAGGTAATACAACTAAGCAAAGGACAAGATATGTAGACGGCCAAGAAAGCAGACAGACCTAGAACTTATTCCTATTTATATAAATAAAAAGAGTGCTTACTGCAGCATCAACATTGGCTGGAGAATCGCTGTTTGGGTCAGCCAACATAGAAATAACACTGATCATGATGGTCTCTACTGTGTGAATTGGCAGCCAACGCTCCTCTGGTTTCTCATAGCCAAACTTATCCTCACCAGGCTCATGAAGAATCGAGATGCAAACATCACCATTTTTTGCAACTAATGTGACCAGGAAAATAAAAAACACAAAGAAACCATTTATTGTTTTATATAGCGCCATCATATTCTGTAGACAGGACATAACTAGTATATAACAATTTGACTCAAACGAGCTTACAATCTAGTTAGGGTGCATTACACAATAGGTAAAAGGGCCATTGTAAGGGATGGAGCAGCCACACTAGTGTAAGTATTGCATTAGAGGGACTAGGAGAGGAGAGTTAACCCCTTAAGGACAATCAGCGGTCCCTAAACCCATTGAAAACAATGCAATTTGAGCCTGTACATGTACAGGCTGTCATTAAGGGGTTAAAGGAATATGGGAGGGCGTTAATGTGCAATGTTGTTAACATCCTTAACCACTTCATGACAATTGCCGATTTCATTTATTGTACCCTTCGTGACAATGGGCGTTTTAACATTTCTGTGCTGCTCGTGTTTAGCTGTAATTTTCTTCTTTCCCGTTTACTGAACCCACACAAGTTATATTTTTTTTTTTTGCAGGACAAGAAGGGGTCTCTTTAGATGACATTGTTTTGATCCTATCATTTACTATTAAAAAAGTATAAAATATGGTGAAAGATTTAGGGGAAAATGACTTTCTAACTTTTACTTGAAATATTTTATTCATAACTATAAAAGGTAATGAAAAAACCTGCTAAATAGATTCTACTATATCCTGAGTTTAGAAATACCCAATGTTTATGTTTTTTTTTTTTATAGCAATAAGTACAGGTAGCGTTTTGCCATTTCAAAACCATTTTTTCCAAATCTGGTAATTCTTCCCCCCCCCCGTGCCATTTTGAAGCCGGCCTATGCAATTTACCCCATCAAACCATAAATTAGACACCCCATGGTATTTCCAATGCTAGTATTTTAACTCTTTCCATGCACTAATTCTACCACCAGTCTTTGTCAAAGTTTGTGGTAGTCATTTATTTGCCCCCCCTCCCACATTTTACAGCTGCTGGTATATGTCGCTGTCACACGACATCATAATATGTGTTCAGCAACATCTCCTGAGTGCAGTGATACCCCACATGCATGCGTTTGGAGGGTTTTTGGGGAACTATAAGGCTACATTAGGGACGTGTGCATTTTGCTAATTGGAAGTTAGATGTGTGGCCATCCTTCCCCCGTGTTAATTGGGACATTGTTGAACCCTTTAACTCTTTCCATGCAAGAATTGTTTTAAGCTGATGTGCTAATTCAGACTTGCTCACAAAACAAAACAATATATATATACACACACACACACACACTTTTTGGAATTTGAAGGTTCCCCTGAAGGTTACATCAGTGGGACATTATTTTTACTTTTTTGTTTTAAACTATTTAATTTATTTTTACTAATCACACCGATTAGAAAGCTGGGCTCCATTGACTTGCATGGTTGAATGCGGTACCTGTATTCAACCTGCAAGTGGAGCCAGAGTTCTCTAAAGGGTCTCTGGCAAACTTTCCCAACTTTGTCGTTTTTCTGTTTTGGTGGACCTTGACACACCGGGGAGGGGCCAGACACGGCCCCTAATGCCAATCACGGTGTTTGTGTGCAGAAAGCAAATTTAGAGCGCTTTTTGCACCCATTTAAAGTCATGACGGTCGTGGCACGTCAATTGTCGTTAACCCTTCATTTTCAGGTGACATGCCTGGACCGGCAATTGTCATTAAGGAGTTAAAGTGGGTCTTGGGGGATTTTTTGATGGACTGAAGGCAGGGGGAGAGACTGAGACAGGGGGAGGGCATTCCAGAGGATAGGGGCAGCCCTTGAGAAATCTTGTAAGCATTCACGAGAGCTAGAAATCAGATCATTGGATGAATGGGACAGGAGAGGGACCAGGGAAGGTGAGCTAAAGGAATGTGGAAGTAAAGTCATTAACAAATAAGTTTGTTAAAAAAGTGAAATTTGAGGGATTTTTGTGGGATCGAAGGCAGGGGGAAATGTGGATAAGCCGGGGGAGAACATTCCAGAGGATAGGGGCAGCCCTGGATAAATCTTGCAAGTGTGCATGACAACTAAAAATGAGCGGAGAGACCGGTTAGGAGTGTATTTAGAGATGAGTGAGGAGATGTAAGGAGGGGAATCGCTGTGAAGGGCTTTGAAAGTTAGGGTGAGGATTTTAAAAGGAATCCTGAAGCGCACAGGCAGCCAGTGAAGAGACTGACAGAGGGGAGAAATATTAGTAAAGCGATGTGAGAGGAAGGAAAGTCTTGGAGCAAATGTTTGTGCCCTTTTTCAGATGACATGAACATATCTTCCAATGAGGGAATTGTGCAATGTTTAACAGAATAAAGCAGTTTTGGGGCCATTAATAAACTGCCATCAAAAGAAAATATATAAATAAAAGAAAAGCACTCACCATTAGGATGCCATATTTCTGTAACAAACTTCATTTTTGGAGGTCTCAGAGGATAGTCATTTGGAAATGTTAGGTGTACTTTGAAAAAGCCACCCTCGCTGAGGAGAGAGAAAGAGAAATATGGAACCAACAGATTGTAAGCTAATGTTTAGGTATAAACCAGAGTTGGAAACCGGTCAGAAAGGGAATACAAGCAGGCATAAACATTGCAATATTAAATATGCTTCCGCTTGCACCGCAGGTCTGCTGTCATGGTTTGAGCGCCCTTAGTTATGATTATTACTTTACATACTGCAATCGCTATTCATCAGCACTGTACAATGGGTAAACAGTACCAATACCTGGCCCGACATGCATCAGCCTACTAATCAGACACTTGCAGGTTTCCAGTAGGCCAAAGCTGACAGATAATTTATACTTTACCCCCCTTGTCCACATACCATGTGTAAATCATACACCCAACATCATTCAAAGGCTTTGATCCGCCATAAGTTGGCAACTTTTAGACAAACTTACAACAAAGTATCCTGAGGGCCAATAAGCAACACTTCCCATTTGTAGATATCGTTATCATCAATCAGTCCAGCAGAAAATCCTTCCACAGGGTTCTTGTTCAGTTCTATTAAAGAAACAGGACAGAAATTAGGAAGGGAAACATAGGAAGAACAGTCATCCAGAGAAGCAGATCTACATCACCAGGGTGCCAAGTGTTTCAGGCTTACTGCCAACTTAAAGCTCAACATCCCAACCAAACATGGCAGAAGAAATCCCATCAGTGGTGTCTTTGGTAAGACCTCCATTCTACAGGTCTAGGAATAAACAAGGATGGAGTGATCTACAATCAATGCCTTAAAGGTTTTGCGCACATGTTATGATGTAGAAAAGTTATTTTAATGAAAAAAAAAGTGTAAAATTTGGTTCAAAAAACAGCATCCAACGTAGACAAAAAAAGCCTCCTATTAGCCAGTGTTACCCAATGTGTTCCAAGCTCCAGACTTTCCAACATTCTCTGAAAATGAGGACAGCCGGCTAACAAAACCGCTTCACGGTCCACAGAGCTCGTGGCCCATGAACAGAAGACACCCGGCAAGAAAGTGACAGCTCCGAGTGACCGTGGAAAGTGTGCCCGGGGCGTACACCGCTGTACCAGAGTAAACCCCCGGGGAATGAGTTGGACGTTCAGGAACACCTCGTGACTTGTGAAACACCGGAATAAATAAAAGCCGGATGAAAAGTTTACCTGCTAACTGCTTCCTGAGAAGGAGGACCGCTTGCTCTGACATGGCGTGAGCTTTAAAAACCAAGACTACCCTTCAACTAGGCTCCCTTCCGATACCTCTCCACTCACTCTCCGGCTAAAAGAACTTCCGCCCTTATAGACTCCCAGTCCTTCCTGGAACGCATGTAAGGCCTTCTCGGGGTTGGACCGCACAGAGCAATATAGAGAGACGCCATTTTTGAAAAGGGCAAGGTCCTTCATTAAACTTTGATGACACTACTAAATAGAAATAGTACTTTGTTTTCGGATACGCATCTGAACAAAGAATTGATATGAGAAGTCGGTCCCGGAAAACATACCCGTGTAGTAAATCATAATCATATACAATCACCGAGAACGTACGTACATTGCCAATGACAAACATGAACGCATTTTGCTTCACAGTTTGATCGCGGCTAAAATGTTATTTTAATGTGGCCTGAATATGCCTGTTTCAAATCTTTTAGTACACGGAGTTACAGGGAAGCTAAATGGTACAAATTTCACAAGTCCTCATGACGTCTATGCTCATTAATAAAACAAACATTGAAACAATAAAGAACCAAAAATATGAAACCAAATACGGAAAAATTTAAAATATGGCCTAAATGTATCCAATAATATTACCAGCATAGCTTTTACTGTTACTTCCCCACATATAAATGCTCGCAGAATCTCGCAAACGGGCATAGAAGAGGCAGCTAATCTTTTATATCTAATACAGGTCCTCGCCAGGCGCCATGATTTAATGCTAGTTGTGCTGCTGGGTGGAGTTGTGTTGATGTGTGTGTGATTGTTGTTGATTAGCAATCATCGTGAAAATGAATGTAATCGATCATGTGCGGGATATGGCTGCTGCTGGCCTGCATTCTAACGTTAGGCTGCTGAGCAGTTTGCTGCTGACCATGAGCAACAACAACCCGTGAGTAATGCATGGGCTGGCTGGAGACACACAAAACCTGCAGCCATAGGGAACCAGTGACAGCACAAGTGGAGAGAGGGGCGAGTGAGGCTGATCCCAGTCAGGAATCACAATAGTTCACAATAGGAATCACAATCTTTAGCTGGTGTAACAGCACCAGCCCGGCCAGTAACATTATAGAGCTGGGATTTCATAATGAGGGATGGTGGCTCAATGTCTCCAAGTCATAGGGGCTGCTTGAGCTTCATCTCCGCTGTCACCTATCCCTTGTGAGTGACAGACTGCCATGGAGGTGAATGAGTGACAGCCCAACAGGCAGAGGTGGACCTGTAGGCAGACAGACAGACACGCAGAAAGAGGGAGAGACCAGCAGGTGTTTGCGGAGCTTGAGAAACTGGGCATCGGCTAAGAAGCTACTACAGGGGACCGCGTAATCATCGAACCGTCTGACAGAAGTCATCGTACTGGGACAATGAATTCGCGATCGAGTGTGATGCCAGTTTAGAACCCAACATAGTTAATGCTTTAATGCATTGCGAGTCTGTACCGTACGCTTCAACACTGATCTTATTTGTTGTTTTCAGGGAAATGTTTTCACCGTCGCAGAAGTACCAGTTGCTTGTCTATCACGCTGATTCCCTTTTTCATGACAAGGAATACAGAAATGCTGTCAGCAAATACACGATGGCCCTCCAGCAAAAGAAGACGTTGACCAAGACTTCCAAAGTGAGGCCGTCTACTGGAAATACAGCCACCACACCACAAAATCAGGTAGGCACGACTGGCTGCTTGGCAACCGCCCAACAAGCAGTGGTCAAATTAATCTTGAACTCTTAGTTTTATGGTTTATACACCTAAATCCAGTGCTGTGGAATCTGCTGGCTCGATATAAATAAAATGTTATGTAAAAGTGTAGTGTTTCTGCTCCTTCTGTCTATCGTAGGAGCAGCCATCCTCCCGTGCTCAAGATTTGAGTTTTTATTGAGCTCCAGTAAGGTATCTCCTCTGTTATTATATTACGTTTTATTTATAGAGTGCCAATAGATTCCATAGAACTGCTACATAAGGGAAGTGGACACTAATGTTCAACAACATTATAATTGAGAATAACATTAAAATGTTGTGATGTACTGGGAAGGATGAAATTGAGGGCACTGCTCTTAGGAGCCTATAGTCTATTAGGGGGTTGGAAGTGAGGTTCTTCTTGGGCATGGCTAGCGAGTGTTATAATTAGAGAGGCGTCTGACATAACAATGTATGAGATTCCAGAGAATAGAAACAGCGGGTGCTTGGAGCGTAGCGCGCGGCGGGTGCTTGGAGCGTGGCGGGTGCTTGGAGCGTAGAGCGCGGCGGGTGCTTGGAGCGTAGCGCACAGGTAGTTGAATATTTGGAGAAAGGACGGAGTAATAGGAGCCATGGTGTTATGAAGTGCTCTGTAGGTAAGGGTCATGAGTTTACTTTTTCTGTTGGGAACTGCTGCAGTGTAACATGAGATGGAGATAATCTAGATGGGGCATTACAAGAAAAGAATTAGTATTTCTGTGTCTTGCATGAGAAAAATATGAATTGGAGCGATTTCGCAGGTGAAGGTGCAGCAGGTTAATTCCTTATGGATTTCTCAATGGTGATGTTCTATTAAAACTTTTCAGGTTCCCTGGGATAAAACAATCCCTTAATTTCAAACAAAACGTTATTCATTCCCAAACAAAATGCAAAAGCTATAAATTGTCATGATAAAGGAATTTAGTCTAAAAGCTGTGAAGACAATCACTTGTCTGTGTTTTGGCAGTTTTGTGGTTGTTCACGTTACCTAGCTTGGCCAAGTTTGTATTGCTGTTTATCTGAATTCCTCTCCTTGGATCCTAGAGTCTGCCTTCAGAGATTGAAGTCAAATATAAGATGGCAGAGTGTTACACCATGTTAAAGCAGGACAAGGATGCTATAGCCATTTTGGATGGAATTCCTTCACGACAGAGAACCCCAAAGGTAAAATGGATGTTTTTTTTGGGGGGGGGGGTTTCCCCTGATGTTCCTGTTTGAATCTAATCATCACTGGTTTACTATTTGAGTTGTTCATTTGTGTTTCCCTTTTGTGTAGATCAACATGATGCTGGCAAATTTGTACAAGAAGTCTGGTCAGGAGCGTTCAGCTGTCACAAGTTACAAGGAAGTTCTCAGGCAATGCCCGTTAGCCCTTGATGCCATCCTAGGTACAGCCTAAGTATAGGTTTCTTAGGCGGTAACTTAGTTTTACAGCTTTGTAAGTTGGCAGGTGTTTTCCTTTTGCTAAAATAATCCTTTTTTTTCGTGTTAAGTTAATGTCCTATATATGTAGACACGATACAAACTCTGTTCTGGAACTTGTTTTGGCCTATGGATATTGGCGTACAGCTGCATGCATGCACACTGGCACTTTGAGAGTAAATTTTTAGTTTTGGTTTTAATGCATGGGTTTCATTATACATCCTTTTTATTTTTCCCCGCCGGCAGAGAGGATAGAAATAGGTGCACCTATTGTTTGCAAGAACTCTGTCTTACTGGCTGGCCATAAGGCAGGCATGCATGTCGGTAAATTCTTTGCAAAAGTATGAAAGGATTCTCATTGACCGTTATTATTCTTTCAACAAATAGGCTGCGCGTAATAATAAAGAAAAGAATATGTTCGTTTTATAGGATACATGCTGTTCTCTGCCATGTATGGGGGTAGATTTCTAAGACGTCCACTATACAAGGCTTTGCTCTGAACTGTGAGCTTCCAGATGCTGCCGGGGTTCTAAGTAGGACAGTATTATGTGACATTTGGGGTAGAACACTTGTAATTACTTGGTATTTAGTGTGGAACAAGGTAATGATTGTGCATACACAGCAGGGAGTCGTAAGCACCGGTAAGTGTGTGTGTTGGGGGGGGGGAGTGTTAAATGGGGGCCATAAGGCATTTCTGTAGGCAGAGTGTTCTATGAAATGCCTTTTAACCCCCTTAATGCCACTCCGCCTCCAGAAATGCCTTTTAACCCTCTATAAGCCACTCTGCCTCCTGAAATGCCTTATACCTCCCTATATTCCACTCTGCCCCATAATATGCCTTTTATTCAGGCTTTTTCTTTTTCCCTAAATTAATATTCAGATTTTGGGGGGTCGTCTTATAATCCAGCAAATACGGTATTTAGCATTTGGAGAACTTCGTATTTCTTGTTCCGCTCGCAGGCTTGCTGTCTCTATCTGTAAAAGGTGCTGAAGTCGCATCCATGACTCTCAATGTCATCCAGAGTATTCCCAACTTAGACTGGCTTTCTGCTTGGATCAAAGCGTATGCTTTTGTTCACACTGGAGATAACACAAGAGCTATTAATACAATCTGGTAAGGAGAATATCCCTTCAAACATTCAATAACATGTTATTAACCCAGTATTAATCCTAAATGTTGGACAGCAAATACTTTGTGTATACGCAGATGGCATTTCTCCCATGTCCTGAAGCCTGATTTGATTGGTCTGTGTTATAGAATATACAGATGAGTGTCTAGTTTTTTTCTAACCCTTTCAAGAGTTAAATTGGTAGTAGATTCCGTGTTAACTAAGTGGCCAAGTTAATAGAAGTGATGCATTCCTCCACGTAAAACAGTCATGAAGGTTCCTTAACACAGTACCGTATATTCCGGCGTATAAGACGACTTTTTAACCCCAAAAAATCTTCTTAAAAGTGGGGGGTCGTCTTATACGCCGGGTACTTACCAAGCCGGAGGTTCCCACGAGGCCACCAATCTCTATAATCACTACGCGCCGGCTATTGATGCCGAGCGCAGGGATGCCGTCATGTCCCGGCGCCCGGCATCAATTGCCGGCACGTAGTGATGAGGGAGCAGGGAAGCCCGAGGTCTGGCACTTCAGACCTCGGCTTCCCTTCTCTCTAATCACTATGCGCCGGCTATTGATGCCGAGCGCAGGGATGCCGTCATGTCCCGGTGCTCGGCATCAATTGCCGGCGCGTAGTGACGAGGGAGCAGGGAAGCCCGAGGTCTGGCACTTCAGACCTCGGCTTCCCTGCTCTCTAATCACTACGCGCCGGCTATTGATGCCGAGCGCAGGGATGCCGTCATGTCCCGGCGCTCGGCATCAATTGCCGGCGCGTATTGATGAGGGAGCAGGGAAGCCCGAGGTCTGA
>VKOC01018227.1:0-86330 GCA_009364415.1 Spea multiplicata
GTGTGTATACGTGTCTGTATGTGTGTGTATACGTGTCTGTGTGTGTGTATACGTGTCTGTGTGTGTGTGTATACATGTCTGTGTGTGTATCTGCACAATATATATGTGTACTTTGTTGTGTATATCGGATGTCTGACGTGCATTTCTCACCCCCTGTGCAGAAGCTGACTGTTTCGCTCCAGCCGGACACGCTGTACTCCCCGTCGGCGCGTTTCACCGCAGTCTGCACGGCCAGTGTGTACTTGGTACGTGGACTCAGGAACCAGTGACCGCGAACCGTCATGGGGAGAGCCACTGCCTTCGCAACCAGCTTGGTTGGCACATCCTTTGTAAAAGGGGATTTTCAGAATCAAGACAAATCTCCAGTTGCGCTCCAATTACAACCTCACTAAAAGATCCACCATGGGAGGTTATTAGATCCTTGGGGCCACTAGTCTAAAAGGCAATACCAATAAATACCAACGCAAAGGAAAATGCCTAATATGCCATAAGGCATGTGAAAGGGTGAAGTTGAGTGATTGCCCCTTCAGCATAACAGGGAAGTGTTTGTTTTGCCCTTGCAGCTCCAGGTATAAAAACCAGGTAATCCCACCTGGAGCAGTCTTTGATCTCTGGTATCGTAAGGGGGAGGAAGGCATATAACAGTTTCTTGGGGTAGCCATACACCCCTCGACGTATCAGACCCTCCTTCCTCTGCCTCTACCCTCTCCTGACTTCTATATGGTATGGGGGGTTGGGCAGGGACCATACCTGGGAAGAATGTCCATCACCTTTTGTGCACGATTGACCCAGCTCCTGTATACTAATTTATGATTCCATTATTTAATAAACCACAAGGCAATCAGTGATTATTGTGTCTAAATGTGCACGGAATGTAAATCTGGCCCTGAATAGGCAACTTGAGATATTTGTAGCCAATTATCTCTATGTCACAGAGTGTATTTACGGGGCAATATGGCGAGGAGAAAGGTCCGAAACATTCATCATCGTAAAGGATTTCCGGGCTCACCCTGTGCTTGAACTTATTCTCCTTCTGTCCTCCTGTCTTGTTCAGGTCTATGAAGTAGTGCGTGACTCTCTGGATGTCATACGGCGGCATCTCCCACGAGACACGGAACGAGTCGCAAGTAATATCACTGATCTGGATCCCATGAGGAGCAGAAAGAGGGGGCTCCATGACCTCTTGGATGCTGTTCAGAGTCTGCAGAGGGGCTGCTGCGTGTAAGGGAACGAAAATCACTTCTGGAGACTCAACATCAAAAGCAGTGAGAAAAGAAGGCATTCTCCATCCTATGTAAGGGGGACTGGAACTACTAACTTTAAGGGTCCCTATCACCAAATTAATATCACTGCTACTCGTCTTCTGTTCACATATTTCAAAAAGGACATGACTGCTGCCCATCCCGTGCAAGAAACTCTGCTGTCTTATGTATTGTAGTATTGTACCTCCAAATGGCTGTGTTGGGTGGGCGCGCGTTGTGTTACATGGGAGGTAACATTGATATGATCAATGGGAATATGTAGACAGGGGGACCACATATGACATCATTTGCGTTCTGAGAAAAATTTGAAAAAAATTACCTGGATCTGTGCCCCTGACGCTCTCCCTGGGACCAGCCTTATTCTCTCTCTCTCTCTCTCTACCTTTCTTTAGGTTCCACAGCCCCTTCCAACCTGCTTCTTGTAAATCACTCTGTGGGGGGACGTCTCGCGTTAATCCCTCTCTTTCTCTGCTTGCACACCACCCACACCGGTGCCACACACACAGCTGGCCTAATTCCTGCCCCGTGTGCCCTCTGCTTTACCAGGGCTCATTCCTTTCCCAAACATCAACCTGTCTTACTTGTCCCTCGTGTATCTGTTCCAACGTTCCCTCTAGATTGTAAGCTCTAAGGACCAGGGTTCTCCACATCCCCTGCCTGTTTCAACCTGTACAGAACTGCTCAGACAATAATAATATCAGAGATCCTCGGGACAACAGCTCTATAATCATACACATTATATAACCCAAATGTACGTCCCTATCATTGGCAGAGCATTTTTCCATATTTAAGTTTTAAAGGACACAAAAAAACATTACAAATCTTGCATAATATTACATGCATTGCTGAGCATCAAATACCGAGGACCACGTTAAACAAGTGTAGAACAGAAAGATCCGCGTTCTGCGTACCTTCACTGTCCACAGAGACACTATAAGGAGAGAGACAGCCACGGGATAAAAGACATAGGAGAAAAGAGACAGACGCGTGGTGCTATATAAAGGGGGTTCAGGTGAGACATACCTTTTCTGATAGGTTGCGTAACTCACAGAGCAAAGAAGGAGCGAAGGAACGAGATGGGATGGAAGGAAAGAAGAGAAAGCGAGTGTGAGAGAGAAGGAAAAGGAGATTGAGTAGGAGGGAAACAGCAAAGCTGTGAGAGAGAGAGCGAGAGCGAGAGCATGGGGGAGGCAGAAGTGAGAGTACAGAATTAGACATGGAAAATTTAAATGAGGGATCAAGAGACAGAATGAGACAGGGAACACTTTCAAGAGACTGCATTTTTAAAGAGTAATATTCCAGGTCACCGAACAGCACCCCAATATTTAAAACAAATCAAAAATATTCGTCCACTTGCTATAATGCGGATCCCAACGTTCCGGCAGTGAAAGTGTTAAGGACTCTGCTGCCAGCATGACGTCACATGTGCATCATCTGATTACAGCTTATTTGCGGTCTGGTAGACCAAGTGTTAATTTCAATGACACACGCAGTCATTAGCTTTCGATGCCCACGGAGTCATAGCCCATTAATAGAGGGGCGAAAAAACTAAAAGAATGATCAGATTTATCTGCTGGCTCCGTGTCACCTGCCAAGAATAAAATGTGCCAGACTCGTCGTATGCATTACCTCCGTCCAGCTTTTCCGCTGCGTGGGATTTCTATATTTTAGACTTTTCACGCTGGGCGCGGGTAGAAGCGGTGATGTCATCCGGCGGTGCGGAAGTGTTTAATGCGGAGGCCGGTATAATCGCTCCCAAACATAGGTTGGAGGGTAGGACTCGATGATGAATGGAAGCATCCCATGGACCTTCCCGATGAGCACCGTCAATCAGATCCCGTCAAATGCGTCCTGACCAGAGTGATGACATTGGTCGTTTCCAGGGCACGTACATATCTCACATGACCAGCGCGTCTAACATGCTACCTGGCAATAGGTATAACTATTTGATTCACTTGTGAGTTTATACATTCTAGGTACTGTATGCATGCGCGGTCTGGGAAAAGGCTGATGGAACTTATCAGTCCCGATGTGTTTTTATCCATTATTCAGTTACCAAGCTGCACCGCGATGAATGAGACGACTATCCACGGTGGACTACAACTAAACAGAGGCCCTACCACTCATTGACGTAGTGTGTTTGCCTATGGGTGCACTAGCCAACATGACTTCCGGTGGAACCAGAGCTCCCAAAAGTGACTGCCTTTGCACGTATTGAATGAAAAGTGCCTTCCAGCATTGGGCTTGGTTTGTAACCGAGAGAGAATAAGCTCCTCAATAGGGTCTGCTTTGTAATTAGGGAAATTATTTTTACGCTTCAATGTCACCCTGCCGCTCAGTGACCTTTGAACCTGCGTTTGGGGCAAAAGGCTAAGTCCTGAAAATCACATTACCTGGGCAGGGGCCGCTCCTGAACGCCAGGAACATTCATCTCGTGGCCCTACCGGCCCAATCATGAACCATAAGGGCAAAATAAAGACAGACGCAGAGGTTAGAGTTTGATGTGGACACATTATTCATGTAATACTATGACACGCGATAGACATTAATACCACAAACTGCACAAGCGTTGTGATTGATGTCACATTTTAAACATAATCCAGAAAAGCATCTCGATACCTGGCCCTTCACTGACTATAATGGATTAACTAGAAAACCATCAGTATCTGACTAAATTCCACCGGGATGTCCAATAACTGGACTCAGGACACCAAAAAACCCATGTCTGCCAGTAGAGTAGCCGGGTCTTCCCACAGGCTGGAAAACGGGAGCCCTCGTTCCGCATGTCCTCTACGGAATGATCCTGGAGCGAAAGAGATGAATTAGAAGGGACAGCGCAGCCAAGTCTTTTTCAGGGGATCGCTTGCATGTATGGTTTCCCCATTATATAACAGTTATTATGGTAGATGTAACGATACATTACCTGAATGCTGCATTGGCTAAAATCCCAGGTCATGTGACCCTCCCTAATTGTTAGAAGGGGTAAGTAACATGGAAGGCTTATGATTTACTGCGGTGGGGAGAGGGCTGTCAGCATGAGCTATGTTGGGTCCCTTGGGCTTTTTCTTTCTTCTGATCATTTTGCAGGGAGATGGTGGCCAAGAAGTAGAGAGGGACTGCCAGGCAGCGAGCACCTTTAAGACACCTGGTACTCTTAAAATGGCATCCAAGATGGCCCAGGATACAGTTCTCTATACATTAATGGGTCACAAGGGATTAGGGAGATTAGCGGTCTATTAAATCATAATACTTACGCTTTGTGCGCTTTGTTTCCCGACTCACCCAACTCATCATGAGTTATCCGATGCTGCCAGGATAACGCCCTGTACCGTTCGGCTCGGGTCAGAACCGGGCACGGGCATAAGCCTCCAGTGATTTGGTGGTCAGGCTTTTGCCAGAGGCACGCCAGGGTGCGCATGGGAGGACCATTGCGGTGATGCCCCCTCTGCGATAGTAGCCAGGTGGGGTGGCCCAGCCTGAACATTAATGAGGGGGAGATAGAGGTCATACAAGTTGATTTATTGTTTATATAGCGCCATCATATTCCGTAGCGCTGTACAAAAGATTGCGACAATATAGTATTATTTTCTCTCTTGACATATATGATCTCTAGAATGCGTATTGCACCGAGAGACAGGAATATTCGTTCCATAGCATGTAACACCAAATGCTGTCCCCCCCCCTTCCGTGTGCACATTATATCGCAAGTTATCAATAATGACATCAAATAGCGATAACGCTTAGAGCAATAAGCGCTGTGAATGAATGCGCCGAGCTCACTACTATACGATAAACCTCACCGCGGTAACCAAGCACTTCACCAAACTGCCCCGCCCCTTCCGGCTTCTGCCCACATACGCTGAACTACAACTCCCGGCATGCTCTGTTCGCATCCGGAAGTGTTATCATATGAGAGGTGACCGGCGTGTATTCGGTGCAAGTGACATGCGGCTGTAATAAGCGTTAGGTGAGTCGGTATAGAGGGGTATCTATACATATATAAATGTCCCGTTATACTACGTGCGTATCAATAAACTTCGTGTCTGGCACGGATATACGGGTTATTTCAAGAGGTAAACATAAGCGCACCGCCTCTGCCTAATGTAAAGTAAGTATATATATATATGGAGAGAGACATTACACAATAGTTATGTGCTTGTGTTCATAGTGATTTAATGTCTTCTCTGATGGTACTCTGGTACCCGATATACGTCTGCCTCTCAGTACTCAGATCCTTTTTCTGCCCAGTCAGTTTTGTTCTCCCCCTGGGGGTCTCAGTTTTGGCTCACGTGTCTCTCTATCTGCAGGATGTCTGAAGGAAATGCAAATTCTGCTCAAGGAGCCCCTCGCCCCCCGGTTGGTGGGGGACGAGGATTGGTGGGGCGCAGGCCATCCGCTCCGCTAACACCGGGGCGCCTCCCCTCCATTCGCTCGCGTGATCTCACTCTTGGAGGTGTACGGAAGGTGGGTTTAAAGCGCACCCTCCCCATTATATTATTTCCCCCTGCTTGTTAAGCTGTAGCTTGATGCTGTTATAAACTTGCTGGATGTTGCACGCTAACCTTTAATGTCTGTTTTATTTTCCAGAAAACATTTGCTCCAAATATAATCAGCAGGAAGATAAAAGAAGAGTGAGGATATTTCTATGTCTTTGCCTCTGTATCCACCTTCCAGTCTGATCTATATATTTAGAATTCCATCTTCCTCCCTTTGCCTGGCGTCGTCTGTTTGGATTTTGCTGTCAGCGTCTCCTATCTTCTTATCAACTCCACTTCTCTTCCCTTGCTTGACGCATCTCCGCTCGCTAGCTTCCGTTTGGCTCTTCTGCCGCTATTAGCTTATTTATTTCCCCTCTGTAGTATCCTTTTTATCTCTTTTGTGTTATCCCCTTCTTCAGTTCTTTGCTTTGTGTCTCTCTTTCTCAGTGTAGCGTTTTGCGTTGTGTTCTTCCAGTGAGCTCGTACGTCTTCCATCTCCCCCTGTTGTTTCTGGTGGAATACCTGGGACTGTGTCCTCCTCTCTCTCACCGCTAATGTATCTGTTAACAGACCAAAGGAGGAGGTGAAGGTGAAGGTGGAACGGCCGGACCGTGGAAGGGACCGCCGAGGAGATGGACCGGGCAGAGGGCGTGGAAGGGCGCAAGTTATTCAAAGTCACTCCATTTTCGAGCAAGGACCAGCAGAGCAGCTCAAGAAGAAAAGTAATTGATCGTTGTTGGGCGTGGGAGTGAGTGGGAGGGCTGACCCGAAAAGAGCCATTTGGATTGAAAAGGTAAATAAATTTAGTGATGAATCGTGTTTGTGAGCTTTTTTTTTACTTTCCATTAGGTGGATGGGAGGCGCCTTCACAATCGGCAGACCTTGGCCCGTCGCACATAATAAATATTAAAAAAGAAAAGAGGGAGACTGAGGAGGAAACAAAGGAGATCCTGCGCATGTTGGAGAATGACAAGGTAAATGATGTCCTTTCCTACGTTGATGTTTTATTCAAAGGTGGTCTTTGTTTGCTTTCCTTTCTTACCAAATCCAGCTGCCCTCACACCCCTTAATGTCGTCCCTTCTGTTTTTCTTATCCCAGTTCCTGGATGACCCTGGGCTCAGAAATGATTCACGGAATCACCCTGTGCAGCTACCACTTGTACATTCTGGGTGGCTTTTCAGAGAAGAAGAAGATGATGAGGAGGAGGAGACAAAGCCTGTATTAGGAGCCCCCAAGGAGGAAATGATGGACGTGGATTCCACTCAAGTTAAAGGTTGGTGAAAGCTGATTAAATCATGGAAGGGTATGAATGTATTCATGGGCTTTGTTAGTTTTGTGCCATTGGCTTTGCGTTTTCCTCCTAGTGAAGGAAGAACCAATGGAAGATGAAGATCAAGAATGTAAACCTGGACTTCCTCCTTGTAAAGCTCCTGTAATAAGGAAGCCTCCTGAGAGGAAAGATGTGTCCCTCCCGGAGTTACTGGAATCACTAAAGGTTTCTGGAGAGGAGACTCTCCTTTTCCTACAACTGCCTGACACCCTTCCAGGTCAGCGACCCACGCAGGACACCCGGCCCATCAAGACTGAAGTGCAGAACGAGGATGGACAGACGTTCCTGGTGAAGGACAAAGGCCAAGTAAGTGGGGGCTGCCTGTTTTAGAAATGATATTTTATCTAGTTACAAGAAACTGTGTACACGTAGGAGATGAATACATCCTACCTATATCTGCCACTTCTAATAATGTCCCATTATTGCCCTGCTTTACAGCAGGTCAGGTTATCTAAAGGCCTTCTATATAGTGGGGACGTTTACCCAACTAGTTTTCATTGCTTTTTAAGGAGTGCTAAAGAGAACCAAAAACAATATACGTGTCTCAGATCTGTTCTGTCCTGAGCAGAAATAAAATGGTTAACTCGTTGCCTGATATTGTGTTAGAACCACATGGCACTTGTGTGCAGCATTTTATTGTATCCACCACTTTTTGTAGCAATATGCCTTTGGATCATGTTGACGGGAAACACTGCATGTTACATGTTACTAAGCCAAACGCGCATCCCGGAGCCTTTTCAGCATCTAAGTGAATTGGTTAGCAGTGTGTTACGCATCGCTTGCGCAGAAAGACATGTATCGCTTACGTGCTGTTTTGTTGAGTTTGTGTGTTACTCGTAAGTTTGTGTTAATATAGTGAGAGGACTTGTTGTGATCGATAGTGTGGGCTGTCTGTTCTTCTTGCTTTTGGGATGTAATATGGTTGGAAGGGGCTCTTGATGTCCTCTCTTTCGTTGTTTTCAGGAGGCACAGGCAGCAGATGACAGCTGCTCCCTGCGGGATGTGTCCGAGGGCCAGATTGGGAAGCTAATCGTGCGCAAGTCTGGCAAAGTGCAGCTGGTCCTTGGCAAGGTAACCCTTGATGTCACAATGGGAACAACATGCACATTTCTGCAGGTGAGTCTTAAAGGCTGTTTGTCTTGAATAGACCAGGCTGGCCATGATTTTTTTTGGTGTCTCTTTCTGAAGATAAACTGTTCTGTCTGTACGTCGTGGAGAGTTTGAGGTCTGGCTCTGGTATTAATTTCTGTCACAAACAAAAAACACTGTAGAGAAACCCGTAAGACCTCCATCAGGCCCTATGCAGCTTTATCTTGAGGTGTCTTGTTTAAATACTTTTATATACGTTGCGTCTTAATTTTGTCTTGAAGGAGCTCGTGTCCGTTAATGTTGGTGAGGCCCGTAGTGGCGACATGATGGTCCTGGGTCATGTCCAGCACAAGCTCGTGTGTTCCCCAGACTTTGAATCTTTACTGGAGGGACGGCACCGCTGAGACATCTCACCCGCTCTCCACAGACATCGGCTATGTTTCTTTTTGAAGTCGCGTCAGCTATGGGACTTAACCTGCAAAGACTGGTAGGACTGCTTTAGTGTGTGGCAACTCGAAGGATACAAGCAGCATCAAACGTGGCCACCTGAAGACACTTCTTTCACCAGGTCTCACAGCTCATCTTGTACCTGTTTGAAACCAGTGCGGTAGGATACATACCTGCGTCTGTATGATCCGCTTTCCAGCCATTACAATAATTCTATCGCCTTCCCCATGAAGTTTACGAGTTATGGAGGGTATAGTAGGACCTGAGCAATGCATTTTGGTGCTTCAGACACGCCAGGCCCATTTTGCATGCAGTTTTGCATACGTGGTCGGCATGACTTGAGATGAGCTTCTTACTCCTAAGTGCTTGGCCATAATTCCATCTTTAAAGTAATAAAATAATTCATTTCTAGATCCCTCAACAACATTTATTTGTGTTTCAGCGCATTATGTTTTCTTTTTTTTTTTTTAAATCTAATAACTGGATGAAAATAACTCTAAACACTTGGCTGGAATTGTGTATCAATGTGGTGCTCTGTCAGTGGCAGAAGTACGTGTGTACGCTGTGTAATATTTATTAAACAAGCTGCATCACTCATTGTGTTTTTATAATGTTGGCGATTATGAGTGCCGTGACGGAGTAATGGAAGTAGAAAGATGTTCTATATCTTCTATCTTTACAGCGTGTTTGGGTGAGAAATCATTTTGGAGACCTAATGATGTCAGACTTGGGAGCTGACGCTAGTAAAGGGACACAAGAACATCTAACCCCTGTTTAGTGGCAGACAACTTATTTTGTGTTGCGTTATTGGGGTGAATTTTTTTTTTTTCCCTCGTGATCCGTTGCACGGTTTGCCTTAAGCAAGGTATCTTTGAATAGCTAAACTTGCCTGGAATACACACAAAAAAAGAAAGCGTTCCCCTCCGTGTCTGTAACGCTGATTCTGCAGAGATCGGTGCGGTGATGGATTCTAGACCTGGATCTCGCCATGTGCTCAGGCTCTCACGGCAAACCCGTCCATGTGCTGTATGTCCGTATCCTCTTTGTCTGTAATCGGATCCTTGAAGGGGGAATGTACCTGTATCCCAATTCATCCGCAAACGCCCGCTAAACGGTAAACCTTCGAAAAAACTTGCTCACATAAAGTTCTTAATAAGAAATCAAGAATGCACCGGGTATTGTATAAAACATAACTTTCAATCCAGAATTAAAAATCCACGGGTAGCAGGATAGCTAAAAAGTAAGTCCATGCTAATGGACGAAATGCGTTAGGTGATTGCAGGATCATGTAATACTTCGGCTATCCGTGGATTTTTCATTATGCCTTAAAGGTTATGTTTGATACAATACCCCGTGGATTCTTGATTTGATATTAAGAACTTTCTCTGAGCGAGTTTTTCGAAAGTTATGATCTTTGTCTATATCCAAATTAAATAACATACAGCTGTGAAACATCCATTACCTTTATAAAGACAGTCATATTAGCTGTGACGTAAAACACTATGATCCCTTCCTGTAAGCAGGGGTTGATGTATTCTACATGCTCCACTAAGCTGCTGGTTACCATGGTAACAGAAAGAAATCACAGTTGATTTATTGTTATATCAATGTACCAACTTGTAAAAACGATGTTGTGATCCTGCTTTCATATCAGAATCCGATATTGTGATATCACAGAACCACCACACAACAGTCACCCTCTGGTAAATAAAACAATAAACTGATAGAAATATATTTGTCATTTGAGGTGTAACCCACAGATGCTTCTGCCCAAAAGGTACAAAAAAACAAGGGTAAAATACATTGTATGTCTAGATTATATTTCGTCATCTTACAATAGATCTTTCAGTAAACTAACCACCTGAAGTGGGTACTGACAATAGAATGACCAAGAAATGCTTTGAATGGACACATCCTAACATTAAATGGCCTGGACGAAGACCAAATACAAGATAGGTTGCTGACATGAATTTTTAACTGGGCCAGTCTTATGACAGATGTGAGCTAAACGAGAGTTCCTCAAACTTGGGGTTGTGTTCTAGTACCGGATCATGCAATGCTCATGGTGGAAGGTGCCACGGCTCACTTCTTGCATTTCCCTCAATCAGTTGGCGGTACTTCTGTCACCCGGCAAGCACCTTTCTGAAACATACTATATGGCTATATAATGCTTAGCCCACCTGTCAAAGTATCTTTGTGAGTCCTATCTGATGCTTACATCGCTGCATTGCTTACCATACAGACAAATCAGGGCCTCTGCATTGTTTTTTTTGTTTTAAACTCATTGAAACAAAGTACAGTTAATGTGAAAACTCTTAAAATTAAACAGTATTGAAAAACTCTGGATATTAAAGTAAGATGTCAGAGGGACATAGTCCAGAGAGGGTGGAAGGTCCTTTGCTGTTCTATATGAAGCTTATCGAAGACATTTCAATAAATGCCTCAGAGGCATCAAGCAAGTCTACAAGCCTGGGAACCCATAACATAACCAAGAAGCCACCAGCACAGCTGTGCAACCCAAGAGGTTCTGGATTCTATAGTCATGAAAAAATGTACTCCAGGCAATAGAATGGCAATTCTTACCGCTTCTCTGCCATTTGGCTAAGATCAAGTATAGTATCTGTTCTTATAAGTTTAATATCCCTTTATATGGGGAACATTCATTAAATGGAGTTTTAGATCAGGGAGCTGGAAGAAGAGCTTCATCTGTCCACCTCGTGTATTGACCTGGGATTGTAGAATCTCCAGGACCGGTGCAAAAAAAAAAAATCTCTCATAGAACGCAATAGCAAAAACTGAGACAAAAACCAGTGATCCATTCAACTTCAACAGCTGTCCATGAGTGGCGATCTGGCTATTGTAACTCTTCCCGAGTTTTGTCTAAAGGCTGTCTTGTACAGCGGGCAATTACTTTCAAGGGATCCATGTATAAAGTGGGTATAGAGGCAAAGGTGATCATTGTTATTAACCTTATTTGCATGCGCCTACCCAGAATCCCTTGTGGTTGTGAAAGCACCATGAGATTTCTGAGGGAAAAACAAGCCTTCTGGCTTCTCTGGTGTCTGTAGATGAGTGTTTAATAATACTTCTACTATTCTACTTCAAGAATTAGCATCCACCAGGAAAAGCTTGAATCGAACACTCATATAGCATGACTTTTAATTAATTTATTAAAATAAAAATGTACAAAAGAAACCTTGTCATATTTTTCTCCTCAATGCCCCCTGTCACTTAAAAACTGCATTCAAAGATTTATTGAGATACTAGAGGTGCTTAGCAGCTGTCACTCTTCCAAAGCCCGCCTCCTTGTATTACATCAAAGCGGTGTGACCTCATGCGGCCACTCCCAGTCTTCTTTAAACTAGTAGACCCTCAAGCAAACGCCCCTTCTGTGGCAGCAAGAGCAGTGCAGAGGGGACCAATTAAAAGGCTCGGTTGAAAGGTTTTGAACAAGAAACTACAGAAAAAAAACGGTACATTATTTTAAGACAGGAACAAGTTTATTTACTATGTATCCAAAAGCGGTACATAATAATTACAGTATTTTGGGAAAGTGGGGAAAGGTACCTTTTATAAGGTCTTCCTTAATCCACCTATAGGTAGAGCTAAAACAAGACCATTATAGATAATGCCTTCCATAGCTAGTTGTACTAATTGCATTGCACATCACGCGTTGTAGTTAATTTTAATTATGGCCTAATTAAAAGGTAGGTTTTAAAGGGGAGGCCATCGCTAGGCTCCCCTGTGCAGGGCAGAGCATGAGGCTAAGTTTAGAGCACAAGGAACCAAAAGGGTGACTAATGGGATAAAAAAAAGCAATTAGATTATTTTCGTTTTTAAAACTAATTTCCTGCCTACAGAAGCCATTCCAGGAAAATTATGCAACTTATTAATATATAATATTCACATTTTTACTAAAACGGCATTTCTTCCTGACAGAAGTTATTTCTTTCTTCATATAACCAACTCAGCAAAGGAGGCTGCAGGAAGGGTGCCATTTTCCCCAAATATATTAGTTGTTGTTTTTTTTTTTTTTTTTTTAAATCTTAACGGTCGCTCTGCTCTTGCTCTGATGTGCATCGCGCGCGGGCCTACGGATCCACTTCCGTACTGTGTAGGCTGGCCGCTGATGAGGGTTTCCCGCGCAACCCATCACGCGACGTGACAGTACAGCTCGAGCCAATGCTCTAGGCTCTCGTTCGTCCCCTGGAAGTCCTGTCAGTTGTAGAGCTTACGCATACGCCCCCGCGGACCAATGGACAGAGGCGCCGGACTTGACTGACGCGTGAGGCGGCCAATGGTAACCGCGCGTGGGCGGGGTTTGCACAAGCGTCGCGTGATTGAGAGCGCAGACTTCTGAGGAAGTAGACCGAAGTTGCTGTGTGGAAGGTAATGAGTGTGCGATTTTACTCACGTACACCATATAATACCCTAATAAAAATGTTTATATTTTAACAATGTTTTATATAAATATAAAAAAATATGACACACATTTATATACGTATATAAAACGTGTCCATAGAAGGCTGGTTGCTAAGCACGTTGTGTGGAACTATTTGGTATGCTTCTGTGGGCTGTGTGGGAATGGTGGCCTTATCCACTCCTGAATGGAATAGTATTTTCAGGATTATGATATGCTGTAGGTCTATTTCCTTCTCCTGACAATCAAGAGTGCTAAAAAAAGCGATGCCACCCTCTGCTTAGCTGAGGATGATGGGAGTTTGTATCCAGCGAGTAGGGATAGCAGAGAGCTTTGACTAAAATATTGACCACCTCAAGGATGAATGAAGCATGCGTGTATATATACATTTATTGTGTGTGACATATTATATATATATATATCAGTGAAATATAGAATAGGATATCTTAGGATCCATGAAGGGATGTGTCTCTAAAGGGCTATTTAAAATGCCACAAATGCCCGGCCTCTCTGATTTGTCTGTCGTGTGATATTGAATATGTGCCATTTTTGCCCTGGACAGAATATGCAGGTTTTGCATTGTCCTGTTCCAGACACCCAGCGACGATAATGTTGGGTTAAGGGTTTGAGGGAACTTCTAAGTCTGGGCTTTTGTTGCAATCTAAAACTGAAATATCCCATATGAATGAGAAATATATTTTGGGAAAATATCATGCACTTGTATATAAGATTTTGGATGCAACATGAAGTAATTCAGGTCTTCTCTTCTTAATTTGCAACGTTAAGCACAAGTGCCGTAGCAATAAACCTGAATGTGTTAATAGAGGGGAGATCTTCTTAAAGGGACAGTCACATAAAGCATACGACTGGAGATTCACTAGTGATAAGAAGAGGGTCCTGGCACTTTAAGGCCAGCGGCTGCTTGGTGGCATGAGTGCGGCCAGCGTGTGTATATGCGCGGCTGCACACTACCTTTATGTGATTACCTGGCGTATCCGGCCACAAGCTGTAGCACCTGATCGGCTGCTGGAGTCGTAGATTGGGTAAGTGAGTGGCGCTGGCGGCTAGCAGCTCGCTGTGCCGGATGGCCGGTCTGATTTCCATTCCTAAATTATGCACGTTAACTACTCTCTCGGTCTCCCAATTTTCCGCTGATCCCTCGTTCTCTCCATCCATTTATATCCTGTGACAAAAAGTGCCGTTTTAGCTGCACGCCCTGCAGGGAGTAGTGGGTGCCCGGCTTTGCTGGGTTGTTGTGTTGGTAGTACGCGCTGTTTCTTTTCCAGAAAGTAAATTTCTTCGCATTTAGGTGCTTTGTATCTATTCCAAAACGCTAGTAGCTGCATGCTCTTTGAGGACTTTAAAAAGTGCACAAAGTGCGTGCTGCGCAAAATGTGATGTCATAGGTGCCCCACCACTGTAAAGGGGAAAAAAGCAAAACGAAGTCATAAGGTTATATTAATATACTTGTTTCAACTATAAAATAAATGCGTTTTTGAGGTCTTGTGAACTCAGATTCCATAATTAGAGTTTTGACTCCTGTCTTTAAGCAGCGATATATTGGATACTGTCACACGGGCTTTGTGTGCGTTCTGTACGTGCAGCGGCGTGTGTTGGATAGATAGTTTTTTAATAAATATAATTGGGTATACATTTTAATTGTTGGCTTATATGGGGAAATAATGGGAGAATACTAGGTTTCTTTGCGTTTCCATTATATCATCTGATGAAAAGGTAAATTCTGAGATATTTATAAAAGATTGCCGCCTTAATATAATTATAGCCAAACAACGGCAAGTGTTCTGGCCTCCCTTGGCAAAAAAAAAAAGTGTCCCAGCGTTTAAAGGGTTAAAGCCCAGATTTATGAGGAAGTGATGTCGCTACCATCTTCATTTTTAGTTAAAACTATTTTATTGTGTAATGGGACTTGCTGCAGTTTATTTGAGGCTCTCAAACCAAGAACTGGCAAATCACTTAGTAAAATGTACTGAAGAATGAGAGCTGGACAGAGAAGCAGCGGAAAGCTTCAGCATTTGATAATTATACACTTTTTAATCTAGAATTGACCAATTAAATTAAACCTTGCTTAGATGATATAAGGCAGAGGTGTGTTGAAAGTAAGTTCAGGTTATTGGATCTGCTTTTGTTTCATAGAATGGATCCCCCCAGGCACCCGTTTAGGGGCTCTCCCTTACGCGTCCCTTTTGGCGTTGAATCTAAGGAAGAGGGGTCCCGTGAAAGACAAGTCCCTCTACCAAGAGGCCGCGCGATTGGAACAGCTTCTCCACCATCTTCGGACACCTCTCAAAAGGTACTGAGTGAGATCACCAACCCTATGTCTCTCCTAACGCTTCTTGAAGCCTACATGGGAGTATCGATTTACTTTCAATGTCCCTCATTCCCTCTTCAGAGCCCAGTGGACACGAGGACTGTGCTACCTCACCTCTTCCGTGGGCTGGGGTTTGAAACAAAACCTCCTGCTGTCCCTGGCAGAGGGATGCCCGTCATGGGTGAGTTATTGGTTCACAGGAATAATCTGTTTGCCATATTTAGCTTGTTACTTGTTTACATGCTTTGTATTGCCATAGGACTAATAATCGAGAACCAGTATGAACAGATAGAATGTAAAATAAAGAAGTGTTGCTGAGTATTGGTTATATATATATATGTGTGTGTGTGTGTATATATATATAAATTTGCCTCTGTATGTGTTTACAGAGGCAGCCTGTTATCTGTCTAGTTTTACATTACTATACAGCGGTGATGCATCAGATCTGATTATTTCGATGTTCAAATGTATTTAGTGTCATGCCCTTATTTGGGGTGAAACTAGTAATTTAGCAGCTCTGTTTTCTAGGAAAAGTCTTTTTTTTTTTTCTTTTCTTTTTCTTCAAATGATGACCAAACATTTCTGCCATGCCTATATAGTCCCAATTAGTTCTGATGTTTGAAGTGTTATGGACATGTTTGGAAAAACAACAAAGGTTACTTTTGCTTTAAACACTCATAAATTCTCTTCCCCACCCTCCAGCCTCCAAGTAGAAGAATATGTAGTAAGAAGCAGTTTGAAAAATATATTCTAGTATATATTTTATGTAATAAGTATTAATTTCCATGCCATTTTTTAATAAGCCCTTGGCTCCCAAGATCCCCCAAACCGTTTTCTCTCCTTCTGATGTTTATTACTAGGAACATGGGTTGTTCTATAGTTACTTTAATGGACGGCGTGCTTATGAATTCCTGGCCATTTTCCTAGTAAAATGGGAATCTACTTTGGTTATGTTGTAATTTATGTGTTTTCATACCGCTTATCATTTGGGAGCTTATCTTGGTCATTAACCAGACTTTCCAAGTGACTTGTCTTTTGGCCTTCATATTAAGTGTTTGCACATTGGTGCTCTCTTTAAGGTTGCTGTTTTTATCCAGGCAGGGGGATCCTTGCTACTCTCAATGTGGGAGAGGGTGATGGCCGACTCTCTTCACCTGCTCCTGCTCATAAAGTGACCAGATTGCCTGAAGCTATGGCAGCTGGTGATGATGGTGGGAGAGTGACAACTGGAAGAGCCAGGTGAGCGAGGAAAGTGATGTCTGTACCCGAGACGTGTTACTTCTTTGCATTATTAGTAATACTTATTATGGAAGAAAGAGCTGCTGTACCTGACAACTTAGTGGGTAATGAATGTTCTTGCATCCCAGAGCAATATTGCTTTCTTAAAGAGATACTCCAGTCATCACATGATGCATATATTAGTTGAATGGTTCCTATAAATGTTCTTCTAGTCCTCCTTGCAAACACATGGAGAGATTCTCTTTCCCCACCCAAGCTAGATAACCTGCAGGAGATTTGTATGTGGAAACCCATCTCCTGCTGGCTGCACTTACGTTATATACTCGCTGCCAGTTGGCTCCAGAACTGGCAAAGCAAGCGTTCCTGGGGAGGTCTACTGAGACCCTCTTTGTGCATGTGCAGAAAGTGCTCTTATGGATTTACTTGGGAACACTTTTCTGCCACCGATTGGCTGATTAAGTCATCACAGTGTAATTATAAGTTACCCTAGCCCCCCATTGTGGCAATGTGTGGAATCACAAGTAAAGCACCAAATAACAGTAGCAGTAGAAGGTCTCAATTGCCCAAAGTCTTTATATCAGATTGGACCAAGCGACCCTTGCCCCTTTCCAGGCCTGCTGGTTTATTTCTGCATTGCATGCAGGCTGTAGACATATGGCCATATGGTCTTTGATATGATGAGGGTGCTGGCTGAGGTCGGACCTTGGGCAGTGCAAAAGGTAAATGTCACTGGCAGTGGCCCTTGTGTGACACTTCCAGGTTTTTTTTTGTCAGTAAATCAGTAAATATTAGCGGCCTATGTTTGTACTTAGTCTTTCCGATTTTTGACTTTTGAGTCTGAGTTTTGGTTAGGGGTTCGCAGATTCTTTCCCAGTGTATTGAATAAAGTCGCTTGACTGATTTACCTATGCCTATTACAGTCAGGTATTTCCCCTGTAATATCCTCTCCTCTCATTCAGTTTAAAAATTCAATTTTAATAACAGGTTTTTGTTTCTCTTCATATTTTGCTCATTCTGAATTTTCACTTTTAATGCGGTGTACCGTTAGAATAATTTTGTCTGTGTGCACTTTTACTTATTGTTAATTTAATTTAGAGGCCGCATTGAAAATTTAATCTACCGTATTATTTGAGTGACTGAATTTGTAGTAGTTATTATTGTGGTATTTTTTACTCCCTTTTACAGATCCTCAGTCCCTCCCGTGGGTGCGGAAATGCCGCCGGCCCCCCGTGGCAGGGGTATTATGAGTGCGCAAATATCTCCTCCCTCAAGTGTTGAACAAAAAGCTGTAGAGAGTCCTACCCTGGAGGTGACTGTGCAGAAAGAGGAGAGGAGGTGAGGAGGTGCACTGCATCTGTCATTAAAAACTTCTTGTAACTTTGTAGTGTGAGCAACTTAACCTATGTATCGGCAAAAGGCAAATCCATAAGGAAATGCAGAGTCATTTAAAGTAAAGGCTATTTTGTGAATGCCTTCAGGTATCACCAACAGAGAAAAACCCATTGTGGGTAGGAATCCCAGCCTGCGATCTGGCAAAAAAATGCAATATTTTGGTCATGTGGTGTATGTGGATACCTGACCATGACACGTATACAAGTTTCTTGGACAAAACCATGGGCATTAATATGGAGTTGCCCCCATTTTTGCAGCTATAACAGTCTCTGCTCTTCTGTGAAGGCTTTCCACATGGTTTTGGAGTGTTTCTGTGGCGATATGCCCGTTCAGGAAAAAGAGTATTAGTGATCTCAGGCAGTGATGTTGGCTGAAAAGGCCTGGCTCACAATTGGAGTTCCAATTCTAAAATGTTTTGTATTCTGTAGTATTAACATTAGCCTTTACTGGAATTAAGAGGTCCATCGCTGAGAAATGTCCTCTGGTCATTATCTCTCGTCCACCAAACTTTACAGTAGGCGGTATACATTCCGCTAGGTAGCGTTCTCCTGGCATCCACCAAACCCAGATTCATCCATCACACTTCTCTATAGTAAAGCGTGATTCTTCCCTACAGAGGTTTCCATTGCTCCAGAGTCCAGTGGCAGTGTGCTTTACACCACCCAAGCTGACGCTTGGCATAGTTTACAGTGATCTCGGTCTTATGCACATCTATTCAGAGCATGGAAACCCATTTCAAGTTCCCGACACACAGTGCTTGTGCCGATGTTGTAGTGCAGAGAGATGCCACAGAGGACTGGTGTTTTTTTAGTTTTTTTTATGTGCCACACGCTTCAACACTTGGCAGCCCTGCTCTGTTAGTATGCATGGTCTACTGTGGCAGTTGTTGCTACTAGGTGCTTATACTTCACACTAATAGCACTTAGAGGGGAGAAATTTCACAAGATAGCTTGTGGGAAAGGTGGCATCCTATAACAGTGCCATGTTTAACCCCCATAACGACCAATGGCGGGTCAGGCACGTCACGCAAAAATGGTCAGTTAAAGACCAATGACGTACCGGGCATGTCATAGCATTAAATAAGCTTAGAAAGTGATCTACTATCACTTTCTTCGCTTAAACTGTTTTGCTGTAATGCCTCAATGTCGAACCATTCAGCCACACAGAGATCGGCATCAGGAGCCATGTCTGGCCCCTCCCCGGGCCGTCAACATCTGCTATACACTGTATGACGATGGACGCCCGTTTTAAAAGAGCTTAGGAGTCGATCAACTATTGCCTCCTAAACTTCAATGGTGTAGCTGAAATGCCTCGATAATGTAGGCATTGACCAACACCAAACACCCACCCCAGGACACTCCGTGACCACTATGAGAGATTTTGCCACCCGCAAGATGGCGGCACGTCCTTTAAAAAAAAAAACAAGTTGCCAATGTTTCCGATGGGAGGGCAGGTACTGCATTCAATCACGCAAGTTAATGAAGCCCAGCTTCCTAATCACAATGCGATTAGTAATGTATTAACCAAATAATAAAATATATACATATATGTGATAACAAATGATGCAGTGATGTCACCCTCAGGGGCACCATCCAGTTCCAGCAAAATGTAGAAAAAAAACAAAAAACATATTATTTATTATGAGCAAGTGCTAAATTAGCGTGGTATCTTTCCAAAAAATTGGAGTGGCCGGGTTCAAAGATAGGGCATAAGCACAGACTGACAACTATGGGAAAATGTGGCCTGTTTAGCCCCCAAACAACCCCAAGAATGGGGGGATATCACTGTTTTCTGAACACATATTGCGGGGATGTCTGACATATATCAGTAACACCTGAAGTACAATTTGTGTGATAAATAATACAAAATGTGGCGTTTTACCTCCCAAACAACCCGGCAAATCCGGGTATCTCTGTACTCGAGAGATGTTGCTGAGCACATACTGGGGGGTTGTCTGACAGTGGCATAGACCTGGCCCTGTATAATGTGTAGTTAAATCAGCAAGATCTCCTGACACATCTCATTCAGCATTATGCAGGGCTTGCTCAGCCCTTCTTGCTGGGAATAGTAAAGTGAGGGAGCTAGAACTACAACCTCCAAACTCACAATCCAAATAGCCCCGTGGTGCCGGCAGAGACACTGAAGGCTACTGACTCCCCGACTGTAACGTGACACAGACACGGACTCCGTGTTCTAGAAGTTTGTCTGGCCTGGGGCCCGAGCCTCTCCTTGGCCTGCTTGGTGCCGCTGATACAGTAACCAGGAGATTTCCAGCGAAGATCTGGAAGTGAAGATCTAAAAGGAGACGCAAGCAAGCGGCCTTGGAGATTACACCAAACTCCCTTGAATTCCTTAGACATTTTTCTGACGTTTTATAGCATTAGAAGATAGTTTTTTTTGGTTTGTGACGTTTTATAGAGGTATTAACCCTTTCCCCTGTCTTAACATACTAGGGAGCTGCTAACTACTTTTTACCCTTGTGTCCATGATTTTATCTCTATATATATATATATATAATCATTTCCTGCTGTGCTATAAGTGTTGATCTGCGACCCCGATAACATCTTGGTTAAGTGGAGGTTAACTATGAAAAGATGTCCTTTCCTATTGGGAAAAGAGATTGGCGGCGATCGTTGAGAAGCTTTCTCTTTATTATATGTGATTCACAGGGTGTGCGCCTCTCTGTGCGCTTTTACTCATATTTGAAGTAGAAGATCACGATTTCTAGAGAGCATGAAATCGTCCGTCTGTTTTTATTCCCACAATTACGGTTAACATAACTTATTTTATTGACATTTGACTTTCCTTTATATTGAATATTGGGGTAATAAACGAACGCATAAAGCAGCTGCAGGTTCCATAGCATACAGTAGGGGCGCAGTGAAAAGGAATGATGAAATCTATTAGCATTATACAAATTGGAGATATGAAGTCACGCTAGACTTGTGCGCTAAGCTTAGAAAGGGCTCCTTTCACCGGCCTGTGAGGCCGTGGCATTTCCCACCAGACTGCATCGGAAGCGCTTGGTGCGACGTCGTCACATCCGGCGCTAATGATAGAGCCGCACCTGATCTGCCGCAGCGTCCAGACCATACGCTAACGGCGCTCCTCTTGCGAAAAATGGTAGGCAAGATTATAGGTGCTGCTGTGGCCATGACAGGGGCTGTTGGGGACAATATGCTGTAAAGTGTCAGTAAATGTTAATCTGTCAGTGTGTGTGATATTTGACTAAGAAATCCCCCAGCCTGGCGTCCGGAACGCTCTGCTCTCCCCTGGATTTAGATGAATTTTTCATTTTTGGTCCATTCGTTTTTTTAGACAAGTTTTTTGTTTCCTGTCCTTTTGGTTCGGACGAGAATTTGGAAGGCTTTTCCACTTCAGAAAACGACATTTGTTCTCACACATACACTTTTTCATAAGTTTACTGCCTCTGACAGTATGCTGTAAGTACTCTGAATTCTTCCGAAACAGATTTAAAGCGCCCATCTCCTCTGTGTTGTGACTGATTGGCCCTTTTCATAGCAATCATGTCAGGGAAGCTCCTCTATCGACGCCAACAGCAGCGCTTTCCACGCATGAGCGGAGTGAATCGGACTTCCTCCGGCAAGCGTTCCCAGAGCAGACGTGGATGTAAATGTATCGGGTGCATCGTGAACATGTCTCCTGCATGAAAAATATGCATTCGCAAGGGGACATGACGAAGATTTAAAGGACCCGCAGCTGTCGTGTATTAAAGTACATAGGATTACTGGAGTGCCCAGTTTTACTTGTACTTGTGATGCGTGTAACAATCGTATTTGTTTGGGCAGGTGGGACTGTGGCTGCTTTAAACGTGGCTTTCGTGTCCCCGCGCTCTCATGTATGGTTTTTGACAATGCGCTGACATCTAGTGGAAATTCGGCATATATATATATATAGTAAAGGAACAATGACGGGAGAGAGGGGGATTTTTGGCAGGAGTAGTGTCCATGGGAGTTTTTTTTAGTTTGAGGAATTTTTTTGTTTTTTTTTCATAGATACTGGTAACCATGGTAATGTATAAGAAAAAAAAACCATGACTGAATTATGTATGTTGTATAGTAGCAAACTATTGGTCTTACAAAATGATTAATTTGTATGAAGATTGAGTGAAAGATCAGTCTCGCGCGGCTCGTATAATGCGTAAATGTTTTCATCAGCATTCCTGCCAGAACGTAGTTCATTGCGGGCCGTTGGTAACTGCAAGTGCCGAGTGCTTTCACGCTCATGTGATGTTTTAAAAACCATGTGTAGCATATTGGACCTGGCTGTCACATTTAACACCCGTATGATGAATTCTGCTGGCACTCTGAATGGGCTCGCCTATTGTCATCTGTCTGTTTTTATGTTTTCATTTTAGAGAACCACTTGACAAGCAGGGCTGCAAAGGGATGCCTTGTCCACTTGGTCTGAACCTCGTTAAGATCTACTGCAAGAACGAGGCTGTGTATCAGTACCATGTCTCCTACACGTGAGCAGCTGGTGTCCATCAGATACATTTTTGTTTTCTGTCCTTTTTTCCCCATTTACTCTGCTTGTTTGTCTAAAACATTTTCTATCTTATTGTGAAATTGGACAGTGAAATTATATCGTTAGTTACACCTAGTAAGTAACCGATTAGTTAATGTATGATAACCATGTTTGGTGTACGGAATTCTAAAAAAACATTTAGGCCAAGGTAGAGTTAAGGATTACCGCATTCTTTATCTTCTGTTTGTAACTATTATCCTTCCAGTCCCAATGTGGAGTGCCGCAGTATGCGATTTGGGATGATGAAGGATCATCGCTCTGTAACAGGAGAAGTTTCTGCCTTTGATGGATCCATTCTTTACCTACCTGTTAAGCTAGCACAGGTAGGTGGAGGGCATGCACTTTCCCATCTCCACTGTTACAACATGGTTGGCCTCCCCAAACAGTATTCGATCCCTGAGTAGATGTTTTTTTGAGTTTTAATTGTTTAATGTGGACTGTATTCTATAGGTAGTGGAACTGGAGAGTGAACGGCGGACTGATGGACAGAAGATCAAAATCACCATCCAGATGACCAAGATCTTGGATCCCAGTTCCGACCTTTGCATTCCCTTCTACAATGTAGTAATTCGGAGGTAACCTCATATAAGATTTTACAATGATTTTGAATGACAACAGTTTTGCGTGTGCTCATTGAGCATTTTTGAATATATTGGACCCTTTTTTAAAGGGCAGTTGCGGGGCACAGTTCTAAATGTTTAAAAATCACTGTGGAAACTAAAGAAAGATTTCTGCTGATTGTCTCCAGCCCCAGATTCGCTGTTTAGAAATGTATTCTATTTTCTCCTGTACACGTCTCTAAACTCTAGAAGGAAAATGCTATGCCATCCGTGCCTCCCTATAGTGTAAGGCGGCTGCTATCCCGTGCAGCCTGCTATATTTCAGGGATTGCATTTGTTTTAGGGTGATGAAAATCCTTGACATGAAACTGGTTGGCAGGAATTTCTTTGACCCGTCGAGTGCTACTGTGTTGCAGCAGTACAGGTGAGTTTGCTGATGACCAACAATGGGGTAGTGGTAAGGAAACGATGCATGTAATTAACCCCACAGTATCCCGCATTCATATGAGCCATGTCCTTAAACTGAAATAACCATTTGTTTAGTGCCTTTGGTTCCCTTAAACCCCCTTTCCTATTTAAGAAATGTATCGGTACATAGTGGAGTCCTTAATTCAGTGGACTAACGGGCCACTAACAGCAGCTTAATAATAAAAAAAATTGCATCAACAAATTGTCTGTGTATAATACACGATTCTGGAGCAGTTTTACAAGTGGTCTTATTGCCATAAAATCGGATGCTATGGCGAAATGACTACTTTTAATACTTTGCACCAGGATTAGTTTTATATGCATCCCAATCTGTATTAAATCTGCGATCTGATTTTTGCATTCTGGTGCGAAGCACTTGCAGAGAGGGCTGTGACCTCTAGGGTATGGTGGCTATTAAGAGACATCTGTCGTAGGCCCCTAAGATTAGCTTGGACCCAGGCAGGTTGCCTCTATACTTGTGTTAATGGGGAGGAAAGCTCTTTAACCCATGCAATGCTAGCTGTGCAACTTTGTAATACAAGCTCTTGACTTAGGCTTCAGGTGTGGCCAGGATTTGTTGCCAGCATACGCAGAACAGACGGGGGTCTTTTCCTCCTAGCAGATATCACCCACAAGATAATCCGCAATGATTCTGTGCTGGACATCATGTAAGTCTTTACCCTTCTACACCATCACCCACTTTTTATTTGGCTGTATCTGAGTTTTTCGGGAGCTTTGCACATGGTGCTGTTAAATGTTTTTCTTTTTTTTTTTACTGACACATTTTAAGTAAGGCATGTCTTAAATGGTTTTCTTAATATAATTAGAACATGAACATTGCAGGTTTTATCATATAAAGAACAATAATAGAGTTCTCAGGATTAAACAATATTTGAATATAAGACAGAGGTGTGTTTGGTTCTTTGGTGACTCTCTCCGCTTTTCCCTATCTGCGCTGTCACAGGCATGTCTTGTACCAGCAGAACCCAGAAAACTTCCAGGATGAAGTGACAAAGCAGCTTCTCGGCAACATAGTAATTACTCGATACAACAACCGCACTTACCGCATTGATGACATTGAGTGGAGCAAGAGCCCCAAGGATACATTCACCATGACAGATGGAACCAATATCACTTTCCTGGAATATTACAGGTAATCTAGATTAACACGGATGTTCTGACCACACCATGTCATACTGGTAAAGAGGGTTCAATTCTTGTAGGTTTACCATATATAAGAAGCACCTGAGGGAATGAGGTTAATAGTTTTGTCACTACATTTTTTCATCCCCATATCACACTTCCAGGAGAGCAAAAGACTCATTTTCTGTCTGGCGTACTCACTAATCCCATTATTGAAAGGTTTTGTACCCGTAATAACCTGCAATTCTCAGCGCGCTGCCATTCACTTTTCACACATGGAAATTGATGAAAATAATTAAGGCTTCGCTTATATAATCCCATAAATTGTTTGAAAAAGGAAATATTACAAATGGCTGAATATATTCCACGGTCTTCCAACTGCACAGAATCCCAAATGTGTAAATCCTTAGCATCTGTGCATAGAAGGCATTTAGCCGTTACCTGGCAGCTCCAATCAACATGCAATTCACCTGGTAAATCAGATATCTATCAGCTAAAGCCTGCCAGCGACCATGACAGCTCATATGAAGTTGCCACGAACCTTGGCAATCATAAATAATCCACCTAGTGGATTACTTGTCCTCGGCTTCCATTATAACGTGTGGTGAAGAGAGAGGGCAGCGTTGAGACATTTTAAGGAAGGCAGGTTTGCCTGGCTATTTGCTGGATGCTGTCACGGTCAGGAATACCCCCGTTTGAAATCCGTTACATGGTAGTAACTTTATATCGATGCTACTAACTCCTGCCAGGAAATGTACCACTCAATTAGAAAGCGTCCCTTTTTCCAAGCTAAGGATGAATGAAACTGTTGACTTTTATTTAAATGAGTTTTCCGCCGGCCGGTAGACCAGTCTTGGTTTCCTGTTTGTTTTTCCTTTTAGTAAGAACTACGGTATCGCTGTGAAAGAAGAGGACCAGCCCTTGCTCGTTCACAGGCCTAAAGAAAGGAAGTTTGCACAAAGCAAAGTAAGGTTTAGTCAAAGGGTGTACAATAGTAAAGGGTAGATTTCATCTGCATTCCACTCCTGGGGGGCGGGGGCAAAAACACAAGTGTTAATTGATTGAACAAATGAGTGAATCCCTTAGTTTAGCTGCTATTTCCATGGCAACTTCTAAAAAATAAAAACCAAGAGGTTCTTACATGCTGGCAGCTGGTCTATAACTAGAAAAAAATATCCAGGCTTTTTTTGAAGGAATCGGACATTGTGCCTGATCCCTGCAGAATATTTCATTTCACTACGGGCATTGGTGCTGTTAAAACAAATTACTTGTTACATTGATTACTTAGTTTGACATCTATAAGGAAATAATCGGGGGAAATATTTTCTAAGCATTTCTACTATTATATCGTTTTTACAGATCCTGAAAACATTCTACAGAACTTTCTATATTGCTAAAAAAAAACCATAGTTTAAATGATTTCATTTACTTATACTAAAAGCTGTGATTGTGTCCGTTCCCACTCAAACTATATGTTTGTCTGTATATATATATAGATATATATATATATATGATATATATATAGATATATATTTGCATAACCTGTAAAAATGATCCTGCCCCTGGGTTAGCAATTCATTGCACCTGAAGAATGATTTAGAACTATAGGTTCATCTTAGAATGCATGTTTTAAACCCCGCAGTGTTTTACAGGGTGGCGTAATATTCTGTCATTCCGTGTCTACATTGCCTGGTTTAAGTAAAGTTTACTTTATCATGCTGCACGTGTGCTTACATTATTATTCACACATGTATATGCCTCGATTGGAATGTCTTACCAGGAGCCTGGTTTTTGTGCAGTACATAACAACGCTGCATCCGCTGCAAGCGATCACACAAACGGAGGCACTGTGCCAACATAATAAATTGTGGTTTCCAGAGCTTTGATTTCTTCCTTATTTTAATGTTCCTTTCAGATACAAGGGGTAGTACTCCTTCTCCCTGAACTTTCCTTTATGACTGGGATTCCTGACAAAATGAGAAAAGACTTTCGGGCGATGAAGGTACCTAATGGCGCAAGGAAGTTCAGATATCTGCTTATTTCCCATTGTAATTCTTCCATGGTTACGTTTATACGGCACCAGCAGATTCTATAGCGATATTATAATAGGGGCAAAATTGACAGTAACATTAAAATCAGCGATATACAATTGAACAATAAGATGAACACTAATATTAAGAGTTACTGGTGCAGAAGGATAAGAAGACACTGTCCTCGTCTACACGGTATGTGGGGTCAGGAGAAAGTTATTCAGGGTGTATTGGAGCTGTGAGAGGATAAGGCTGAGGAGGAAGGAGTTGGGAATAATCCAGATGGAATTGTGGATATCACAAGGGAAAGCATTAATTTGAGAGAATTCACCTTTCTCTCGTCTTCCATCTTAATGTGGATATTTGCTGGGGTCAAGGTGGCCCAATAATGAAAATACAATTGCAGTTTTAATCTCTGTGAATCAAAACAACTGAATTGGTTCATTATATGGTGGAGTTATGGTCAAAAACCATAATTATTTGTGATCTTCGGTGCGGCTCTAGCTTGGCTTTCTAGTTATCGGAAAAGTCCAGGGGGGGGGAAGGAAATGGTAGCCTTAGCCGTTCATTTTTTATTTTTTGGAAGACCACAAAGACTTCCTTAAAAACTGCAGCCTTGTTGGTTGCAGCCATTGTAGTTTTTAGATATAGTCAGATATAGAGGGTTTATTCACCAAAGGGAGAGCTTGTAGGAGAGATGGGCATTTCCACCTTCCTACAACACTATTTATTATGAAGTGTAAATACTGGCAGCTAGTTTCTCCATCACAAAGGGCTAAACTCGTGCTATATAATGCATAATGTAATGAGTGGGGACGGTGAGGACATATTGTTCATTGAAATATACATCATACAGGGCCAGCCATACTCTTACTGCAGTGGAAGCTCATTGGAGATACCTGTAGTGAAGTCAAGGAGTTGAAACTCTCCTGTCGACTCACCCTTTGGTGAATAAAAACCTTAGATGAGGAATTTTGTGGACAGCTATGTGAGATTTGGTCTTTTGCATCCTTTCAGGATTTAACACAGCAGATCCATCTGAGCCCAAAGCAGCACTACATCTCATTGGGAAAAATGCTGAAGAGAATCGAGACCAGTGAACATGCGCAAACAGAACTTCAGCGGTGGGGCTTACAGCTAGACTCTGACATACACATGGTACGTGTCTGTAAAAGTACCGACGGGCCGAGTCCCCGTAATGGGATTACTGGTTCTTGCTTTCCTCAAATTCCGTAATATGTGAATTCCATTTTTACGTCTTTCTGCTGGGTTTCACAGGGCTAACTCGACTCTTTGCAATAGAACCTCGCTGGGAGTTGCCTCTCACCGATGCAAAATGATCTTTCATATTACTTTTTAGTAAATAGTCTGAGTAGCTCGGAGTAACTGATTTCCAGAGAGGTGTGGGGTCGCTGTTATGCCGTACTTCTTTTTTCCTGCAGACATCTGGCAGGGTCCTTCCTCTGGAGAAGATCAACCTGAGAAGTCTGTCCTTTCCACCGGGTGAAGATCTCAGTTGGACCCGGGAAGTGACACGCGAGCCTTCAATCTCTTCGGTAAGCGTTGGCTCGCTTACCCATCTAACCTATAGAATTTACCATGTTGTTGGCGCATGTTAAAGGCGAGTTGAAGATCTCAGCTAACTGACATCACTATGTATTAAGAAAGACCATCGCCAGTAAGTCTCCTGCACGAATGGCTTAGCTGGCCCTTTATAATGGATACATAAATTAGTCTGCTTTCAGGAAATCCTGTGTGATTTTCTAGAAGGGTTATTTCTTCTTTTTAATGAGTTGATCTTTATGCTATTTGATTAACCTTGGTCCTTAGAGGATTTGTTCTTTCTTCCTCATTATATCTGGATGTAATTTATATTACCATAAATTTGAACCGCCATGCTAAAGGAAGATATTAAATATCTACTGAATGTAGAAGATCTAATTTATTTCTTTGACTGAGTAAGTAAAATATTAAACCAGGGAGGAGCTGAGGATATAACTCTGTCCCCAATTGAAAATGTATAAATGAATTGCATTCTTTGGGTTTGGATGTCAAAATGGCTGAACGCACAAGGCGATGGTTGAGTGACAGGAGGCAGAATGTTGTAGTTAATGGTGTATGTTTAGAGGAAGGTCTTGTTACTATTGGGTCCCTCTGGATCAGTGCTGGGGTCCCATACTTCTTAATATTTTTGTAAGTGATGTTACAGAAGTTCTTAATTGCAAAGTTTATCTTTTTGGCGATGATATAAAGGTCTGCAACAAGATAGACCTTCTGGGAGTGGCGAGTCAAATGGCAAATGATTTAAGACAGTAAATTATAGGGAAGGCTCTTGAGTGTTCCATCTGCAGTTTAATGCTGATAAATGTAAAATAATGCATTTGGGACATAAATATCCCAAAGCAAAGTATAGCATTATTTCTGGTGGGCTAAAGAGGGAGGTGGTTCTGTCACTTTACAGATCTCTGCTCAGACTTCACGTCTAGAGTATTGGGGGCAGAGACTCCATCTCCAGAAGGATATTGACTCGTTGGAGAGAGTAAAGAGAGGGGATAGAAAAATAGTGAAAGGCTTCCAGATTTATTTCCAAAATGATTAGGGAAGTAATGGATCTCAATATGTCTGCTTGTGGGAAAGAAACGAGAGGGGGTGTATATTAGAAACACTTAAATACATAAAGGGATTTAACAAAGTACTGGAGGGAAGTTCAAGGAGGGAGGAACCTCTTCGAGGAGGAGAAATGCTAGAACACGAGGTCACAATCTAGAACTAGGAAGGGCAGATGTTTAGATGTATTGTAAGGGGTAAATAAATGAAATACGCTGCCATCAGAAGTGGAAGAAGCCAACAAAGGATCGAAGTTTAAACATGCATTGGATGGGCAGAAAGCTATCCTTAATCTAAGACAACATCAAGGATTAAGGTTAATGGGCAGACTAGATGGGCTGAATGGTTCTTGTCTGCAGTCGGTGTTCAGGGTATTCACTTTTATTATGTGTTATATGTGACCAGCTCCGCGCCCCTGGGGATGCCTTTTTAAAATGAATTGGGGGCCTGAAATGTTCGGCTGTCGTGTAAACTCCTGGCTCGTTAAATATACCCAACAGAGTAAAAGCATCTATAGCTACTGTCTAAAGCAATCAGGTGTGTTTGTGGCATTGAAGTATATCAGTAAATAATACAATAGCTCTATCTTGTGGCAATCTAGAATAGCCACACAACTTGCAAGCACAATCTCAAGGAACATTTAGCCAGACTTGCCGTATTGGCCGGATATAGGCTGCACCCTAAAAGTTGTGCGGCCTATATATAAAAAAATACACATTATTGGAATAGTAAAACAGTATTCTAACTAACACACTGTATTTTAACATTTTGGTATCTATTATGCAGTTGGTCAACATATGTTACATACAAACCAATAGGCATTCTAATGCACCTTACTTATAGATATGCCCCTTTCTTATAGATATGCCACTCTGCCCCCCCGAGATATGCTGCCACTCTGCCCCCTCCCCGAGATATGTTGCCACTCCCTCCGAGATATTCCCTATCCCCCCCCCCCTAGACTAACCAATGCAGTCTACCTGGTGTCTAGCAGGGCCGGCAGAGGACATCTGTGCGATACTCGTGGACAACTTCCGGTGGAAGGAAGATTGTTAAAGTACATCGCGCAGACGGTCACCGGCATGTGCTTTAACAATCTACCTTGTCGCTCCCCCCGTGGTAAGTGCTGGCAGGGGAGGTCAGGGGATGTCCACGGCTGCCGGAGAGTAGGATCCATGTCCCCTACTGATACAGATTTCACATTCCTGCTCTAAACCCCGAATATAGTGCAGCCTGTATTCTGGCAAATACGGTTTGTAGTCCGCAGTTTAAGATACGTGTGGATTCCCTACCTGCCCCGCAACCACGTATTAAGGTAGGTGTTTGCGGTAACGCAAAGTGAAGATGCTTTAAGGGGGGGTTAGTATTGCCTCTCGCCATAAAATGAACAGTTTACTGATTAATCAATCATTTCATCTTTGTAGTATTGCTTTTCACCTCACAAAAGTTTGTATTTTCTGTCAGCGCATCACAATCAGTCAAACATGACAAAAGAACACGGCGTTTACACTCTAATAGCAGAAACGAACAAAGTGAATGTGAAAAAGCTTTGCTTTCACAATTACAAGAATTAGCCAAGAATTGCTAATGGGAGTGAATCGAAATAACCCCTTACTTTCTTCTTAAGGAAAGGATGGAAGTTAATGATTCCCCTCTCTGTATAATATATTATATATATATATATTAAAATATATTACTGTATAATATTCAGCCCCAGATTAGAACAACCTGTAAGGAAATGAAAAAAAATGATTTAGCGAAGTCAGGCCGCGGGTATATATTTTAATTCATGTGTAGGCGTTTTAATTCATGTGTATTAAGGTGCTAGGTCCAGAAGCAGCTGTTCGATCCTAGAACAAAGGTGACTTTTATTATTGGATTGCGCTAATGATTGTCCTGTGTTTCATTCACATAGTGCTGTTTTTTATTTTTGCAGGATAACTCTGTTAATGTATAATAATGAAACTGAATAGAACATAACAGGTTAAGAGTCCCTTTTATATCTTCTTGAACTTTCCAATCCTGTCTTCTCAATAACCTGCACATTATAGTCGATCTGTATCCGCCAACAAGGGGTGGACATGAAGTCATTTGTAAAGAAAAGAAAAAAAAAAGGCTTGCAGCGGACAAAATAATCTTCTTGTGTTTCACTGTTATTACATGATTCTAATGGCACATACTGTTTATAGCAAACTGTATAAAAGTATAATAGGGCATTAATAAACATGTTGTTTTTAAGTTTGTTTTTTTTACTTTATATATTTCGTGCAGGGGGTGTGATTTATTGGAATGATCGCTTCTCTTCACCTAGGTCCCTCTACATTATTGGGCTATGCTCTACCCAAAGCGTGCTGCGCCCCAGGCCCGTGAGCTTTTCAGTATGTTTGCAAAGATTGCCGGTCCGATCGGAATGCAGGTGAACCAACCCAACTGTGTGGAGCTCCGCGACGACCGCATAGAGACGTATGCCCGGAGCATCAGGTCGCTGCTGGATGGCGAGGTAAGATGCAACACCGGGCACAAACTCTATTTATTGAGACATTTCCCCCCAAACCGCACATCCCATGGATCCTGCCAAATAACCAACGTTTTCTGTAACATAGCATTAGGTGGACTAGTAACTAACCCCAGCTGCCGGTACAGTTTATGTATAATTACATATATGTGTGTATTGCTTGTTATAAGGAAGCCGGGTTCCATCAAATGGTAGAAACCATATTTCCAAATATCCTCCAGTGTTGGTGCTGGGGTTTGGGAAACGATGTTAAATGATGTGCGTTGACCATTCCACCAGCACATTATACAGAACCAAAGGGATGCCGTTGCCCTTTTCTGCTGCCAAATGTTACGTACTTACAAAGCCGTACAGATTACTGGAAGCCATTATTCTCGTACACCTGGTTTATTACCCGTGTTATCACCATGAGTTTCTCTCAAGTGCCCCGTCGGTGCAGGACAAGGGGGTTTTCTTGCTCCTCTCGTGCCGCTTCTCCGCAGCCGTGGGGATGTGACCTATTCTCCCTGCGAGCAGGTGGGGAGCAAGAAAAGTATTTTGTCCTACAAGAGATAGCCAAGTTGTGCAGCACTGAGTACAGCTCTGCCAGAAAAAAATAGAATGGGAAGTAAAATCTCATAATCTATATAATAATGAATTGTATTATTTATTATTATTATTATCCAAAGCCTTAATTGAGCACTTTAACAGGTTAAGCAAACTTTAGCAGATCTTTTTGTTGTTTTACTCTGAAAATGTAATGACATAAAAACCTTCTAAAGCACCTTTCTCCTGAACTTTAATCACTTAGAAACAGCAAAAATCACACGGCAACCTTTTACAGCCGCTTCCAATGTCTCCCCAAACCTGTCGGTCCTTTGACCCGGTACAGGAGATAATGTTCCTACTTTGTGTATTTCCTTAGCTTAGACCGTAATACAATTTATGACTCTCTTATCACGATTGTACCTCCTGAACTTTCTAATTAGTGAGGCCAAGTAGTTTGTGTCCTGGCACATAGGCAAGTCTCGCGCTGTAAATCAGTGCATTAACCCTTTTTATAGAGTTATTATAAAAGTATCTAATAGCTAATGAGAGCATCGCAAACAGCCAAACTGTCCATCTGAATGGATCTGCCACAATATGTAATATAATTTACAGTTCTAATGAAGTGCAATAAATAGGATTAAAGTCTGTAACTTTTTAATTTTACTATTTTAAGAGCTTTTCAGAATCTGGTTATCGTTCAGCAGCCTTGGGTGTCCCACAAACAGAGCCTTTCTAGGGGGAAGTCACTTACGTAGAAACAATTGTGCAAGACTTCGCTTTAACTGATACCTGAGGAAGGACATGAGACGTCAAGATATCATCTGCTTACTGCTTTAGTGGTTGTTGAGTGGGTCTCGTAGACTTTGCATGGGTATGGACAGGGAATTATTAAATAAAGTTTCAAACTAAGTATCTCAATACAGTTACGGTATTGGGGAAAAAAGAGAAACTGTACAGGCTATAAAAACAACATAAATGGAGGGATGGAAATGTCACCCTTCTATACCTGTAGGACAAAACGGGACCGAATGACATAAATAAATGGGTCCTTCTCGACAGGTAATGATGGCGACGTAGCCGTGCAGACTGAAACAATGGTGTGGAGATTAGCTTCATATTACTTATTAGTAGCTGTGGCAGGGGACTTTGAATTATATAGAGACATATATATATACATATACTCGATGTGCTTTCTGTATGCCTGTACCATATTAGATTTTTAGCCCTTTTCTAAATATGTTGCAGATTAATAGGGTTTTTCCATCATGCCATTGCTTGTAATCATCGAGCGATAGAAAGTATTGTCTGCATGGAGAATAATTGTCAGGGTCTGCCCGTCTGATCTGGACAGGTAGCGCCGCAGGGTCGCGTTGCTTCAGCGTTGTTGCCGCAAATGTCGTCTGCTTGTCGTCTTATGACCGCAGTCAGGTGATTCTAATCTTTTCTAATCTGTCTGCACCCTGGAATGTGCCGGTTACTGTTGGCGAAATGTTTTGTGTGCAATATGAAAAGTATATTGGCTGTTATAAAGCATAAGTATAAAGCAATGGAGCAGACAATGTTTACTGGAAGAAAAGGTAAGAATCATCACTATGGGAATGACATCAAATGACATCAAAAATCATCCTGCTCCTGTTTCAGCCAACACCTGATGTAGTCTGGCTGGTAATATTATAGATTGTGCAATAATCACCTTTACATATCTTTATAATTGCCTGTAATGTCCTCTCTATCTAAGTCATATGAAAGATAAAGCAAGATCGTATAGTGAAACGCATATACGTCTGCAGCCTTTTATATATAATATATATATAAGTTTAAGTCTGATCCCCTTACTGCAATGCGAATCCGAACTAATAAGAGTAGCCCGAGGTCAGGTTGTGGTTCGCGTGTTAAATGATCCATTACTATCAAAGTATTTCTGCTCTGTCCTAAAGTCATTTAATTCCGTTTCCATATCAAGCCACCATTTGAATTGTTTTGCGATATCGTTATCATTCCGATTCCTTATGGGTCCTGCTGCGTTTGTAAATAAAAATGGTGCTCCTCTATGCAAAACTCATAACTAACCTTGCTCATGATTCCCTAGAAAGTATATAACAAAAACATTTAGCCCTACTGTAACTAAAATCTGTAAGCCAAATCTGTTTTATAGGCAGTGGGAATGTCGGGCCGTGAATGAAGGTATTCATGTCTCCTCGCAGGATAAAGTACAGCTGCTCGTATGTATTATATCCGGAAACAGAGATGACCTGTATGGTGCCATCAAGAAGCTGTGCTGCGTTCAGACCCCGGTTCCATCGCAGGTCAGAATCCTTCCTAAACTATGTTGGAATGTAATGGCCCCCGCGGAGGTTTATTAAATGTCTCGTGAAGATGAGGTATAAGGAATGCTGTTCTCTTGGACACTTGGTAGGGATATTAAACTTGATGTTCTGACTAAGCTTCCATTTATTTCCGTTAGCCAAAAAGATATTGATGGATACAAGTCTGGGTCTCCTGATCGTATTCTGACTATTGATGTGCAGTGCTTTCCAGAATAAATGAGTTCCTTCTGTACGGTCGCCGTCTTATCAGGCAGTCTGAAAACCATGTCAAGAAAATGTGGTGTCTGTGTTTCCATCTCTGTATTTCCTTGCCAGGTGATCAACACAAAAACCATCTCTCAACCCCAGAAGTTGAGGAGTATTGCACAGAAAATCCTTCTGCAGATGAATAGCAAACTTGGAGGGGAGCTGTGGAGTGTGGACATCCCACTCGTATGTATCCCTTCAGTTGCACTTTTGTCAAGCCGGTTCCTAGCTGATAATTATTCATGCAGGATAAAGAGCCAAAGAGCTTACTCATTAGTAAGCAGTCATCTCCACATTGGGGAACAACAGGTACTATGTGATACGAATGAGTGGTCACTTGGATGTCTAAGCAAGTCCTCAGTGATTTCTACCCATCGTGGTCATTATGGAAGTTACTATGTTGTGTGGGTAAGTCTGTGATCACTCATCCCAAGAAAAAAACCTGATAAGCAGGTGATCACAGTCTGAGATGATTGTAAACACTCAATTAAGTGATCAAAGGAAGAGAGCATTTACTCTCAGAACAATTTGAGGGATTTTCTCTAAGGGATAGGTATTTACTGCTATGCACTTATAATATGAAAGAGCCATTGAGAAAACCCTATGTGTCTCTAGATTAAAGCTTTTGTCCTTTCTTCTATCCATTTCTTACCTGTCTTTCTCATTGTTTTTTTCCCTCAACAAGAAAAATCTGATGGTGATTGGAATGGATGTTTATCATGACCCCAGTCGGGGCCTGCGTTCTGTCCTTGGGTTTGTGGCCAGCATCAACCAGTGAGTTCAATACCAACGCTCTGAATCCTTCACAAAAGTAGTGCCACCAGCACTCGGCATATAATACGACTCTGCGTCAGATTGTGTCAACTGCATGTTTAGCGCTAACGTTTAAGTCTACTTGACCATAGTCGTGTTGCAAATGCTGTCACTGTGCAAATATCATAGAACGATGTTTTCTGTTCCAGACATGACATGACCATGTCTGCTGGTCACACGGAACACAAAACTAGCTAAGCAATTTCCTCTCACCCGCAATGAGAAATGTTTATTTTCACTTTACGTATGAAACTGAAATGTCATTGGCCAACAAAAGCAGCTTACATCTCCGGAATGTGTTCTAAGCTCGATACTCATGGCCGTCACCATAAAGAACTTATATTTATATATTGCATTATATTTACATTTATTTATATAGCACTGGCAGATTCTGTAGCGCTGTTACAATGAGGGAGAGTGAAAATAACTTTAACACAAGTTAAAACAAATGGGTACAAACAGAAGAGGGCCCTGCTCTCAGGAGCTTGCAATCTATTGGGTGGTTGCTGGAGAAATAAGACAGAAAAAGATGATTTCTTGGGTGTGGATGTAGTAAGGGTACTATGCATCTCAACACCACTCGGACGCAAGTGTTTTTATTAACTATCTTTGGAGACCTAATATCACCTGAAAATTAGTCTTAACTTGTATATGTGTTTGATTATGCATACTGTATATACAAATATATATACATTTCAGTCATGTCAAAACAGACCTTTATCAAGGCATGTTATATGTGTTCATGCGTGACTGAAACATCAATATAGTGTTACAATAAAGTCAAGTGTTTAATGATTTGTGGAAAGTTCCATGGGTGATCCATTTATTTTTTTTTGCATTGATTTACGCCTTATTTTTAAACAAATGTACATCAATAACAATGGAGTTAAACTTTATTGCCAACGTATTCACTGCTAGGAGTATATTTTCAAGGCTTAAATATATAGAACACGTTTAGCATGTCTAGAGAAACGTTTCCATTATCTGACTTGCAGTCACCTGACCCAGTGGTACTCCCGTGTAGTCTTCCAGCTCCCCCATCAGGAGATCATGGACAGCTTGAAACTTTGTCTGGTAGCCGCCCTACAAAAATTCTACGAGGTGAGTGAAGGTCTTGTGTGTAGTACCACCAATTATGTTGTACTTATTATGTTGTATCTTGTTCTTTCATGATGTGACCTCAAAACCCCTGGTACATGGCTTCCAATTTTTTCACACTGTAGGTGAATCACCGGCTACCAGAGAAAATTGTGGTGTATCGAGATGGTGTGTCGGATGGACAGCTGAGTGCAGTTGAGAATTATGAGATCCCACAGCTGCAAACGTGTTTCCAGACGTTTGAGAATTACTCTCCACGCATGGTGGTCATTGTAGTGCAGAAACGGGTCAGCACCAACATGTACTCCACAAGCACAGGGCAGTTTGTCACTCCTGCTCCAGGGACACTCTTGGATCACACAGTGACCAATCGTGACCGGTGAGACTCTGCACCGTGCATATCATACTGTTGAATTCTTGCATTGCACTCGATACTAAGCACGTCCACAGGGGAACAGACCGGTTTCTTTTTTCTTTTGAAAATGATTAACATTATACAGTATAATGGCTTTTTTTTAACCTCTTTTCGACATGCTCCCACTTGCTAATAGTGTGTGGTTAAATAAGCATAAAGATCTGCCTCACTATCTAGTGCTATATTATTCACTATACTAGCTACTTTAGCATCAGTTACAGTCATGTGAAAAAGAAAGTACACAAGAATAGTACATAATAAGAATCATCTGTTCCTTAGCAGGTCTAAAAATTAGGTAAATATAACTTCAGATGAACAACAACACTTTACATATTACACAGTGTCATGATTCATTCAACAAGCCATGTGTGAAAAACGAAGTACAACCTTACTGCTTCCATAGGAATTAAGATGCTAAGTAGCAGACAGGTACTGCTAATCAAATGCCGTTGATTAATTCAACACCATGTGTGATCACCTCTATAAAGGCCAACGTTTTAGCAGTTTGCTGGTCTGATAGACCAACAGACAGATATGTTAGAGGCCTCTGCTCACAAGCTTTACACCCTTTCTATGCTCTCCTGCAGCATTGATTTCTTCTTACTCTCTCACCACGTGAGGCAGGGATGTGGGATCCCAACACACTACATATGTGTTCTAAACACCACTAACCTGAGTCCCGACCATTTACAGAGGTGAGTAGATCCATCATTGATCAAGGATTTCACCTTTTCCTGTCTACCACCAGTAATGCATCCGGTTACGTTGTTGTTTATGAAGACACTTCTGTAGCAATGGCTTCTTTCTAATGGGCACCAGATATTTTCATTTTTATATCTCTGTAATGAATTCACATAATTCCAAGGTGATATAACCTGATTTGTCCTTCAAGATTCATTACATTAAAAAATGAAATGTCTTTATTTTTTTTAAGCATGTAATATTTTCTGTCACTTCTTGTATGCGCAAGTCTGTAGCCTTCTGATATATATTTTAACAAAATTGTCCCCCAGCTGCTGTCAGTTTTCTATAAAATCTGCTAGCTGGTTTAAATAGAGATGGAAAACTTTGGTATTGAGCACTGGTAATGTTTCTTTTATTTTAGCTGTGGGAATTGGCGCAGGCACAATCTCTGCCCGTAGGTGGAGGTAGAACCAGCAAAGACCACTCTGATGATAGAGCCGGTCCGGGCATTGGCAGCACCCTCCATGTTCTGCCAGTCTCCAGCGCAGCACACAATCAGAAAAGCAGCCCTATGTCACCCCGTGCTGTATCTATATTTGGCTGTTAACCCTCGTCAAGTTTCTATCTCAGACCGAGAATTAAAATTATCCCTCCTTCCATCTTCATTGAGTATCCACATCTTCCCTTACAGTTAACTCTATTCACTATTCAGATCCGTCTCCCTGCTCTTTGCACAGCCACCCTAAAGCTCTAGTATGTCTTATATGTAGACAATTATGGTCTATAGTGAGTGGTGTTAGGCACAGGAGACCGGGGTAGCTCCAGATAAGTGGGATGTTCTCTAAACCTGCTAACCCCCCTTCCTCATACAGCACAAGCCATTTTCTTTCCTAGATGCACTTCTGGGGCACAGGGCTACTAACACACAGCTGGTTTAGTTTGTTTACTAAAGTACATAATTGTTCATGTTTTATTGACAGAATTCTAAGGTAAGGAAGCGAGCTGCTGTCCAGAGAGGCTTGCTCACTAGGTGATCTTCACTTGTATTGCACTTTAAATAAAATTTCAGTGTATTAGTGATATACTTTGTGAAGGAAAGGCTTTACTTCCACTTCTTCTGGCAGTTAGGTACCTAGCATTTGTAGAACGGGTTTCAGAAATGCAGGTAACTCTCAACCATTTTACAGGATCCAGCTTGATCTCTCGAGCTGTAGATGGCAAATTCTGTGTATTTTCCACCAATTTCACATACTCTTCACATACTCTTCCGCTGTGTTCATTTTCCAGATTAACCTTCAAGCTGTGCCACATTTACTGGAACTGGCCTGGCACCATCCGGGTCCCGGCTCCGTGCAAATACGCCCATAAACTGGCATTTCTCTCTGGGCAGTTCCTTCACCACGAGCCATCCATCCAGCTCTGTGACAAGCTCTTCTTCCTGTGAGCGAGAGGACCGGTGGACACCATCCCAGAAGAGAGCGGCCCCCGGCCCTCGCACGTTTAGCTTTACAAATTCACCACTTATTTTGTTTTTATCAGATTACTTTCTGAAATCATGCCCATGATTTCTGTCTTTAGCGTAGAAATTTAGTGTAAATCTGTTTTATTTTTATGATAAATGTTTAGTTTGTTAGGAGTAAAAGTCACTCCACGTTTGAGTAGGAACAATCCACTCCGCACATTATTTGGAATACCGAGAGAATTAAATAGTCACAGGCTCTCTGCGTCGGGGGATTTCTCGCGAGCGCCTGTTACTGTTTAATTGATGATGGGTTCCTTCACATAGTACTGACGCAAACGCCGTGTTATGGGAAGATCCATTTACCGCAGCCACACTGTTCTTATTAAACATCTCCATATAACTCAAATGTCTTAGTTGCGTTCGACTTTTGTTTACACCTCTGTAACTGCTGCAAAATATGACCTTCTGATGAATGTAGACTGAAATCTCATTTAGGTAAATATGGTTTATCCATGGCCACCTTATCTATTCTTAGCGCGCAAGCCTACTCGGGTTTGCCTTTAATGATGTAAAAGCGGTGGGGTGAAATAAACCTTGTTAGGATGACTGTACGACCCCCGTATGTTACTGCAGATACATTTTACATGATTGGGGTCACTGGCTCCCCCCAGTCTGTACACTGGCCAAATGCTGGGTTTCTCGTAAGATAAGCTCAGCAATTTATATCTTTATTTGGAGTCGGTTAGGTAGAGGTTGTCTTTTTTTTTTTTTTTGATCTGACTTGTAGAGTTTTTAATGTGGTGAATACACATTTCATATTTATTTTTATAAAATAGCGTTATGACTGCAGGCTATAGCTGAGACCTGCTTGAGGCTGACCCCACTATAATGAAAAACAAGGCAGCTGGGTGGGAGATGCCATCATGACGCCCGTTCCTGTATTAGCAACCTACATAGATTCTAGAAGAATTTACTAGAAAAATCCTGGCGCCAGCCCCTGTCGCTTGGATATCTTTACACCGGGTGATCTGATGTATGGTGTACGCGGTTCATGTCGCGCTGATCAGAACCCCAAATGCCCCGGTGAGAATGTGGGCTGCTTTAATAGTATGGGGGGCATCCGTGTCTAAGAGCGCATGCAGTGTGAACGTTGTGTATTGTCATACTTCAGTTTTCTGATGTCTCACGCAGCTTTGCCAACAGATAACGCATGTTATATTTTAAGATGCTTTCATGTGCTGGACTGTAAGTGGGCCAGCTTTGGAGTTTACTGGCGGTGAGTATGCCACGTGGGCGCAGGGTGATCGAGGTCAACGCTTATCCTGTATAATAAAATGCATGGGGTGGGGATTCTGCAGAAGCCCACAATACCTTGGCAAGGGGGGGGACCACTGAGCTGTCAAATGCATTAAAGTCCATATGACCGGTGGAGTGTACTTTTAATGGCATACAATAAGTAGGAAGAAGACTGAGCAAAATACCATTCCGGTTACCGGATCTGCTATACTTTGCCACAGTATTACTGTTTGTCTGTTATTTAACTTTTGTGTTCTGTTTGGTTCAGTATTAAAATCCATGCGTGACGCTACTTTATAGCTCTTCAAAATACTGTTTTTGTTTCGTGAATATACTTTAACTAAAACTCGGCAGCTGATAAAAAAACACCATGAAACGCTAACCGAGCGTTACATTAACCAGCAGAGCATATAAAACTATGGGTTTCACCAATATTATCTTTAAAGGGTTAGTGACGACTTTACAATTCTAGTTACTGAATACCTAAAATACTTGGTTAATGTAAAAAAAAAAATAAGTCCACAAATTCGGGTTTTTAGTTTTAATGTATGGAGTGTTTTGCGATGTGCAAATCCGAGCATGCGTTCTTTACTTGGAGTTGCATGTCCGCCATTGCACTCCCATTGTGAACATTGAAACATAGGCAAACATCAGTGCTCATTTACTGGACACGAGACCAGTAATGCATTTCCTAGGGACCCCCACCCCATAAACTGCAGAGCTCCGGGATATATTGTAATACCCCGGCACGGTGATTCCGTTTAGGTGAATGAAGCTCCACTAATATACTCAGTAATAAGTGGCGGATTGTAAGTAGAGGAGGTGTGCGGTCCATCAGTGCCTTGGTAATTTGTTTTCTAGGCGGTAGATCTAGCTGTTGATTGAAATGGAGCGGTCTTGACCGGTTTGGCGTTACACAAACTGCCGGTAAAGATAGTTCTATTCTTTCCTCAGGCTTTTGCTTGCACTTTCTCTCTCTCTCAATGGAATCAGGGCAGTGTTATAATACTGAGTGGACCCTAAGCGGGAATTTGCTTGGGGCCCCCTGCACTCAATGTGGGGGTCACGTGTACTGGAGGAGACTGAGAGTCCATGGGGTCTTTCTCCCTCCTGAAAAGAGACTGCAAGAAGTAGGCGGAAAGGGGGAGAGGGTCTCGAAGAGATCATTGAGTTGCAAAAAAGATGGCAAAAGAAACTGGTCTTTTTTGAACCTAAATTACTGTTACCATGTAAATTACTAAACTGTACCATAATCAGAGACATACAGTACTTCTTGCGGCTCTCTTCCCCTTGATTTCTCATTTTTCTTTCTTCTGTACATGTTATTCTGCTTCAATCTTAACAATTTCCTTTACCCCAGAAAAGCCGCCACCACTGCTTACTGCCGCCAAGGTCGTCGTCCTCGCAGCCTAGCAGTCGGCTATCTCCCTCGCTGCCCTGCGTGCCGTAAATGACACGCGACGTAGCGAGAAGACTTCCTTAAAAAAAAGACCATAACTCAGAAGCAGATAAGGTCGTCGAGACGCAGAAGGCAGCTTTTCATTTTCTGGTGGTCCGCGTGGAGGACACCGTGCTGACCTCTGCTTGAGGGACGGCTGCTTTGGGCCCCTGAGGAATGACTGGACCCGAGTCAGCTTCCCGTTTCACTGTGCAATAAACATGGCCCTGAATGGAATATTCCGCTTTCTAGGATCTTGTCTGCTCGCTGGTATTTGAGACACGACAGATAGGATAATATTTGCCGTCATGTTTGTGAGAATAGGATTAAAGGTAACCTAAACTTCCCAGCAGCTTGGGAACGGTCGTTACTATCTTACCAATTATTTCTTTACGTTTTTCCTTTAGAAATCTATTCCCGTGGCATGAGGTGCAGCCCGGCCATCCTATGCACCTGATAAATGAGCGTCCCCCCCCCCTTGTTACATTCGAATGCTTAGCAGATTGATCAGAACCCTCTCTCTGTTTCTGGCCTCCTTACCCATCCTCCAGTTCCTTGCCTTGCAGGATATATGTTCCTTCAAATAAATCTGTTCCCTAATCTGCTCAGCAATGTGCTGATTTCAGTGAAAGGCCTCTCCTTGTAAGAAGGAGCGCTTATATTAAAGTATCCAAACAATTACATTAGTATTCATTCACCATTGTTGGGGCACTAAAATATCCTTTTAAGCAACAAAGCATTCATGCAACGTGCAGGGGGGCGCAGTCTCCTAAATGGGATTAATAGCTGCCACTATAGGTTCTTAGATTCCAATCTTTCCCAAGACTGGCTGTGTAACAAAAATCTAAAATAAAATCTTAAGGAATGGTGTAGGTCCAGCGTCGTCAAACTTTTAAAATAGTCCCGGGGTATCTGAGAGAGACGTTGTAGACGTTACAAGCTGCTTTCTGTGGGCGAGCGGTACGGTCTGCTTAACCGTGAGCGGTCTGTGATAAATCGCACGTCTGCTGTTTCATAAGTACTTTTATTCCCAGATATATCAACACGGACAGTCAGCATTATACATCTGTTACCTGTGCATTCCCTGGGCCCTGCACCCTGTATAACAGATGTGGTGCTGTTATCAGAGAAAGCGAAGGAGCCAGAGATTAAATAGCAGTTTCATCAACATCATATAGGAAGTTGACTGGTGTGTTAACCCCTCTGTTACCAAAGGTATGTTTTCAAGAATGTAAGGTGTTGTCAATGGGTGTAACACATTCTAACCTATCCCTTGTCTGAATTTAACAGATTCCCTCTACGTAACTTTGGACGCAGGGACTGGGTGGCAACTGCAAACCTGTGTATAAGAATATTAATCTGTGTTATGTGACATATGAGGTTAATGTGAATGAATGAATGGCACGGAAGGGTGGCACCGAGCTGGCTCTGCAGAAAGCGGAACTTTCATGAAACGTGAACAATGCATTAGGGTGAGAACATGGAGGATCTTTTCCCCAGGCTTCCCAGCCCCCGGAAAACTTTACTAGGGCGAGATCACCTTATTGGGACTGAAATCCCAGTGCTAAGTACACCATGTGTCAGGAGCAGGGGATGGGGAAGGGGCAACTACATATTGGGGATTCTGCAGAATTCTCCCATGCATTTGCATAGGGGACCACACAGAGATTATGTGGATGAATTATTATGGCTGCAGTGTCACTTTAAAACATGTTTGTAAACTAAAAGGAATGACACAGAGTAGTTCAGGTGTGTAAGTATGTTGTGGAACTTGTCTGTTTTGTCTTTTACTGGTGCTAAAGTCCTATATGAACCCTGTAAACTATGTGAATCACTACAAGCCCTCTCCCATTTCTAGCAAGCTTTTCTTTTGGAGCGAAATCCCTGTTTTTCTTTCCTTCCCTGATATCCCTCTTTTTCTAGGTGCTCAGTATGTTTTGCTGGGTATGAAGGTATCACAGGATCCTACTTGCCATAAAAGTCACAGTAATGGGGTCACTGATGGGTTACAACTGGGTTCAGTCCTGACCCAACCTACTGGGGAAGAATGTGCTGGGAATGTGAACGCACAGACCTTGATCCGCTGCCTGTCAGGAGGCAACTGGTAGCCACACAGTATGCGGTATGACACTGGTTGGATTTTACTGAAATGGGGTGAAGCAAATGTAGACAAAACGGCTTCATAAAAAATGGACTATCCCTGTATCTGAGTGATGTCATAATTCATAACCTGCCATCAGGTGATGCGCAGTCCATGAATGAGGAATGGAACGCGTGGGGAGAGGTCTACATAGGCAGCTGACGGGGCCAACCCCCCCCCCATCCCAATACACTAGCTGGGCTCTGGACCAAATAACACTGGGCCGGGGGATAACCAGACGGGGACAGCTCATAGCTTATGTGTGTGACATTGTCATGGAAACAGTAAATGCAAATGTATACTTTCAAAAGCTTGGAAATCTAGCAAAAACATCGGATTCAGCCAAAAACACTCTTTTCAAAGTGTTTTCCTGGAAGATAAGGAAGGAAACTGATAAACGGCTGAACTGAGCTCATCCTAAAGATATTTTACACAAAGCAACACAGTAGTCAGCATAATTTTCTGCAATCACCCAATATCCTTATGTATGTATGGGGGGGGGGCAAGACCAATTTTAATCACCATACCAACCCTGCGTCCCAAAGTCAGCATAGCGACACCCCCTAAAACAATTTGGTCAATTGGAATTGGCAAGTATGATATTATGGCTTTTAGGGCTGTAGAACACGGAGATACCCTCACACCCAGCAAACATTCTGAGCTCCTACAAAAGAAGGACATCAGGGGAGGAAGGAGGAACGAGTGGATTTTGGTCCCAAAGCAGGACTGAAGTGTATATTAAGGGGGACGCTTGGGAAGTATGTAATGCACGGCTAAATTAGGGGAAATTGAAAGGGATCTCGCTGATGTAACTGTAGACACAACACTCTTTGGAAAAGTGAAAAAGGCACATTTTGTTTTTTTATTGACCCGCTTCCTTTGGGATAAAAGTGACTCACTTCTTATTGCACAATGCGGGATAGACAAAGCTCGCCCCGTGGACAGCCACGCGGCTCTATATATAGAGTGTTGACATTACTCCCCAGGCACATCCTGCAACACGTTCTAGTTCTGGAGTACACCCTGTGCCCTCACCCTATACACCTACTTCACATACCAGGGATCGGCCGCAATTACACGCTAGCGTTATATTATTAGCATAGGGGTATTATACGCGGTCACGGCAGCAACGTATATACAAAGCACTATATAGCAGGGCTGTAAACACAGAGACAGACTCGTACATTCTCTAGATGTTCCTCGTCCAGCTTTACCCATGAAGGTGACAAATCGTCTTTGTGTATCAAAACCTTTACACATACACACCATATGATTTAGTGTTTAACCCCTTAAGGACCGGGGCTTTTTGTTGTTTTTTTTTTTACACTTTTACAGGACTGAAGACATTTTGATATTCATAAACGTTACACATTATTTTTAATGAATTTTTTTTTTTTAATATGTATATAAGTTGTACACAGCTAGAGCCAATGGGACAAATACCCCAAATCTATTAATTAATTATTATTGCATGCCTCAGGTCGTTGTCCAGCTGCAGAACCCAACTGCTCTCGATTGTTAGGTCACAAACCGATGGCCAGATAATCTCCTTCAGGCTTTTCTGGTAGAGAGCAGAATTCATGGTTCCATCAATAATGGGAAGTTGCCCAGATTCTGAAGCATCAAATCAGCCCCAGCCCATCACACTATCACCGCCATGTTTGACTGTTGGTATTGGGTTCTTATTCTAGAATGCTGTGTTAGCTCCATGCCAGATGTAACGGAACCAATGTCTTCCAAAAGGTTCCACAGAATATTAGCCCAAAACCCTTGGAGGTAATCTAGATCTTTGTTGACAAATGTGAGATGAGCCTTTGTCTTCTTTTTGGTCAGCAGTGGTTTTCGCCTTGCAACTCTCCCATGAATGCCAGAAGTTTACATTTAATTCTGGAGGGTATAGAGAGCCGATGGGGTGAATGGCACACCAAGGCAGCAAATCTGGTCAGTTGGGTAGATTGTGGAATATCCAACAGTGATTGAGACATCAGGAATTGTAGACAGAGGAGGTGACGGAATAACAAGAAGCTCAATACATTGTAATGTAATGGTTCGCCATCCACAAAGAATTTTGGAAAGGGAGAAAGCGAAAGATCCAGAGAGCAAAGGTAAATTAGAGTATCACCAGCATAAAGGTAGCACTGGAACCAAAGGAAGACAGTTGTCCAAAAGGAGGTGTAAATGGTGAAGAGTAGAGGCCCCAGAACTGAACCCTGAGGAACACCAACAGAGAGCGGTACGGAGGAGGAATACGTTCCAGGGAAGGAGAGGAAAAGGTTCAGTTGGAGAGATATCACTTGAGCCATGAGAGAGACATCTCTGACGGATGTCAGGAGATTGAAGGGTTTGCAAATGGAGGGGGTAATCAGAGGTGTCAGGGGCTGCAGAGAGGGAAAAGAGTATAAGTGGGGAGAAGTGAGCTTTTGTTTTAGCTCCATGAGGTCATCAGCGGTTTTGGTGAGAACTCTCGCAGTGTGGATGGAACCAGATAGGGGGGAGTCGAGCAGGGAACTAAAGAAAAGGATTGTGTTTTAAAGTACTTATAAATTGCTACATTTATCTCGACACATAACCATCTTTAAAGGACAATATTATCCGGAGTTGGATTGTACTTTTTCCCCTAAACAGTTCCAGCCGAAGTGCTGTGTGCAAGACGTGCTCGATAACTTGTACCTGGTTTGGAATTCACCGTTCTGCTGTCAGGTTCTAGTTACCGAGCAAATAAAATGGAACACAGCCAGTCTCTGAATACACCGGAACTCCGGAGCATAACATAGCGTTGGAGCGGACAGGCGGTAAGAATCCCGCGTGTCTTCTGTACAGCGAATAGCTGGGCCGATGGAAAAGGTTAGATGCATATGGAGGGGTTCTGCAGACCCCCCTCCCACGCACATGCAAGGGGGACACCACAAAAACGGAAAGGGACCTCTCAGCTAGCATATGCATTAAACGTGTATATAATTAATAATATCTTTATTTTCTATATATACTTCTGTCACAGTACACAGCTGGATATGTGAAAATGTTTATGAAAACGGCGACTCGTTTATATTCGTTCCGTGGAATATAAAAAATTAAAATATGAATTTTTCATAGAAAGCAGAGAACTGTTATCCAGTATGGCAGCAGCAGGATTGTCCGCAGTCCGCACGTTCATGCGCTCGGTGCACCCATTCATATAGATAAAGGTAGAGCGTTACGGTGACTGCTCGGTAATTAGAGGGTCCGGCTGCCGCAGCGCTCTGTTATTAGGAGGCAGAGGTCATCAGACAGCTTTTATATGAAATTGCAACCCTTTCAGGCCACTGAGTGTATGTATGTATGTAAGTTTGTTGCTCAGCGGTATCCAGCCGGTGATCGCGCTCTGCAGCACCCGGTCTGATGTGTAAGTATGGAGCGGTGTTGGTTAGCGGCCCACTAAACCTGTATGCATGTGTATATATATAGAACAAAATGCTGAAAGGGGAGCACACCCTAACCAGCATATATGTATGTGTGTATATATATTTTTATATATATATATATATATACGTATATATATATATATATATATATACAGATTCCAGGGTGATGCAGAAACCAGCAATAGCTGTGCACACCCAGCAGATACTACTTACAAGCACCTTCTGAGGCATAATATTGGGGAGGCCGTCACACTATATGACCATTTATCATCAAAGTACCCCAACTTTGTCGACTCCTATCTAATTTTAAGGGCTATATATTACCAATGAGCTTTTAACCCCTTATGGACAATGGGCGGTCCCTAAACCCATTGAAAACAATGCATTTTGAGCCCGCACATGTAGGGGCTTTGTCATTAAGGGGTTAAGGAGAATTTTAACCCAAAAGACACTCAAGCCATTTAAACCCTTATCTGGACTTCATTAATGAGGCTCCTGTGGGGCAGGACTTATAATAAATAAATAAAAAAGCCAATCCTGGGTGAAACGCGCCGGCGCCTGCACAGACGGGAGGGGAAAGGAGAGACTTGAAGCCCCCGATACAACTAAAAGATGGTGGAGGATCTCCGAGGGGCTGCCAGCTCCATCCGAGACACGGAGAAACTTCACAGCGTTATACTCATCCTTTCCCGATACAACGAAATTAACCAAATCTGTAAGAAATATCCTACGCACTTGAGCCGCTATTGATTTTTAATTGAGTGCATTTCCTGGGGAGGGGCAGCGATCACAATTCAAGTTTATATTAATACAGTTACGTTTATTTTCCGCACATATATACCACCCTATATATAACACCGTTATCCACACGCTTTTAATATTATTATAGTATTTGCTGAGTGTGCGCATATAATTTATAAAATACATATACACTAGCTTTCAAAAGTCTGGGATCACTTAAAAATGTAACTTTTTTTTTTTTTTAAAGAAAAGCACATTTTCTCCTTTAAAATAAGATTAAATGGATCAGAAACCCAGCGCAGACAGGGTTAATGTTGTAAATGTCTTTTGTAGCTGATTTTTAATGCAATATCTTCATAGGCGTACAGAGGCAGTTTATCACTCCCATCACTCCTTTATCACTCCCATCACTCCTGTGTTCCAATGGCCCTTTATCACTCCCATCACTCCTGTGTTCCAATGGACATTTATCACTCCCAACACCCCTGTGTTCCAATGACCCTTTATCACTCCCATCACTCCTGTGTTCCAATGGCCCTTTATCACCCTCATCCTGCTTCCAATGGCCCTTTATCACTCCAATACACTCCTGTGTTCCAATGGCCCTTTATCACTCCCATCACTCCTGGGTTCCAATGGCACGTTGTGTTCGGTGATCCAAGTTTTTGCAAATTATGTTACAGCTATAAATGTCCTTGATCTCCATTAAAGCAGCTCGGTGACCCCAAACGTTTGAAATATGTGGTTATATATAATGTATTTATTTATATCTATATATATCTATTTATATAAAGTGTTTAGGGGGTGTGGAGCAGTAGAGAGTACGCTCTCGCAGTAAGAATGTTTGCCGGTTTTTACCCCCCGCGCTGTGGCAATCCTCGATTTTTAAAAGAACACACCGACGGGCGATTAGAATGCTGAAAAAGAACGGAAGGACGCGCCGGTTTCTCTCCTGTGTTTTCCCGCTATGTAAACACATTACCCGCAGAAATCCGTTCTCAGAATACCATCAATCAGTCTTTATGCGCGTTCTGCATCATGTGCTTTACTTTGGCCAATGAGAAGGTGAGAACTAAGTGGGCGGCTCACTCTCTCTGCTCCATTCATTGCTGTACAGGTGACCCTGTGCACGCCCCCTTTGCAGACATCACGGAATGTAGGTGGAGTTATACGGGCTGTGACGTCAAGGCTTAAAGAAGCAGCTCCTGATCTCCACGTTGCTAGAAGAACGAGAGGCCGTGATGAGGTGCCTCGGGTGCGCATCGTGAGCAGTGTGCGAACCGGCGGAGTGTAGGCTGTTTGTGCACGGATTGCTGCTACAGTCCCGGATTTGCCGATTGCTGTCTGCGCTGCGATCACTGTAAGTCCGTCTGTCACCTTATCCTCCTCGTTAATAACCGGTCGCCTTAACGACTGTGATGGCTCTGTCTCCTGTGGGCTGTGTGGCCGGTGTGTTACTGGCTGCACTCGCTCTACCTGCAGAGTCAGTGTGTCTGTCAAACAAATGCGTGCTGTCTGTAGGGCTGTCAGTGCCCTCTGTCAGTGAAGGGCAGCCCACATCTCTGTGCGGAGCCCTGCTGGCGGCGAGGGTCTCTCTGTGTGCGGAGCCCTGCTGGAGGCGAGGGTCTCTCTGTGTGCGGAGCCCTGCTGGAGGCGAGGGTCTCTCTGTGTGCGTCTGCTGCGGAGCCTGCTGAGGGTCTCTCTGGCGAGGGTCTCTCGTGTGCGGAGCCTGCTGGCGGAGGTCTCTCTGTGTGCGTGTGCGAGGGTCTCTCTGTGTGCGGAGCCCTGCTGGCGGCGAGGTCCTCTGTGTGCGGGACCCTGCTGGCGGCGAGGGTCTCTCTGTGTGCGGAGCCCTGCTGGCGGCGAGGGTCTCTCTGTGTGCGGAGCCCTGCTGGCGGCGAGGGTCTCCCCTCGTCTCTTTGTGTGGAGCCCCTCTTGACTTCACTTGACACCGAACCATCGCACCTATAGTTTGTTGGACATTCTGCTTTAAAACCATGGGCATTAATATCGCGTTGGTCCCCCCTTTGTAGCTGTGGGTATTTTTGTCTATTCACCCAATAGGGCATTCGTGAGGTCAGACACTGAGGACGGACAAGACCCCTGGCACTGTTGGGATTGAGGTCAGGGCTCTGTGTGGCTGGTAAAGTTCTTTCACCCCAAACTCATCCAACCTGTCTTTATTGGGCTTGCTTAGATCACTGGGGGGCACGGTTATGCTAGAATATAAAAGTCTTCTCCAAACTGTTCCCCCAAAGCTGGAAGCATTGTCCAAAATGTCTTGGTACACTGAAGCATTAAGATTTCCATTCACTGGACTAAGGGACCCAAGCCCTGAAAAACACCCCCAGACCATTATCCCTCCCTCCCCAAACTTTACAGTACCCATTGTTGTGGTAGGGGGCGTTCTCCTGGCATCCACCAAACCAACGTTTCTCCATCAGCCATCCAGATAGTGAAGCGTGATTCATCCCTACAGAATACAGGCTTCTATTGCTCCATAGTCCATTTAGGTTGTGCTTTATAAGTACCTTGTGAAATGCTCCACTCGAGTTAAGGTGTATTAGTCTCCCGTTTTGCCTTTCCTCTTACCTTCTCCATTTTTCTTCTAGATTTTGTCATGACTCATGAGACATTATGGGCACTGCTCCGGTCTCTGGTCTTCACCATGGCCGTGCTGCCATTTTCTCTGGCGGAGGATTCCCTCGCCGGCTCAGGCCATGCACTGAGTGCCGCTTCCTTTCTCCAAGATATTCTCCACCGGTACGGTGAAAATGAGACCCTGTCCCTGCCACAGCTGCAGTCTCTGCTGGAGAGACTGGAAGTGGGAAGAGGGGAGAGCAGCTCCACAAACATGTCCCAGGTGAGAAGGAGAACTTTTTGTTTACTGCTTTTCATGGACCTCCATTGACCTTTTTGAGTACCAGAGCCCGCTATCCACTTAAGCAAGAAGCATATGCAGTGTTGAGTGAATCTGATATTATGAAAATACTGGTGGAATAAGAGATGCTGTCTCATAGCTAGGAGGTTAGTAGTCCTCCTCCTGGCTTTGGCACTCGGAGGGTTAGCATACGGGCTCTCTTGAGAGGTGAAAGGCTTGTAATATCTTCCCGACAGAAACTTGGAAAAGACTGAAAACTAGGACATTTTAACATTATTTCATTGAGAGTCCAGCCCCAAAGTGACGGGATATAACACTGTGGTGTATGTGCGTCTTAATTCAATTCAAAGACCTGGAGGCGGCCATTGCTGTCGGTCATGTGATATTTTGGGTGGCTTTTCCTGCTCAAACACCACGCTGAGCTGATGCTTTACGGCAATGCTAATGAAGTCCTGCTTGTACAATGAAACCCTTTCCTCTGCTCTCATTAGTCAGAGTGTCCGGGTGATTAGGACGTAATCATTCGTTTACCAAGGGCAGCATGATAACGAGTCAGGGTGTTTGTCTAGTAAAATTCCAGCGCCTGAAAACATATTGTGCAAAAACTAGGACTTTTTGGGTGAAAAAGAAAAACGGCACAATAGTTTTCAACAATTTTTTTTTAATGTCACACTAAACTAATACTTTATAGTAAATGATTATATAGCTGTTACAAAAAATAAATGGTTTTATATCTTATAGCATACCTTGTCTGACATGTTTTCCCGGTTTTACTTGAATATCCGTAGCATGTGATCTGTAGGGTTTTTATACATATCAAGAAAATGAGCCACACTAGCAACCCTTTAGTTTGACATCTGTGTTTAATAAACTTCCTTACATGAAATAAACATGAGCACAAGATAACCTAAAATACTCTACCCCCCAATAAAACTATGCTAATTGAAATATTCATTTTTCCATTAATAGAACGCTCTGCTCTTCTCTAACTCTGTTATTTCTGCAGTGTCTCAGCTCCTCGGCCCTGTTCGCTGCTCACAATTTGACGTCCGAGTCTGTGGTGGACGCAGAGGGTCTCCAGAGATTCTGCCCCACCATCCTGCAGCAGCTGGAGACTGGGGCCTGTCATGGAAGCCCTGTTTCCCAAAACGAGACCGTTGCGGAGGGGCGACCAAGCCCTGGTGAAGGTAAGACTTCGCACTCCTCTTCATGTCCGCTCCCAATTTCTTCTGGTCCTTTTACGCACCTGCCGTGTGCTACCGTTTTCTTGCGTGGAATGTTCTGACAGATTTCCATGTCTAAGTGTTCCATTATATATTGTCCATACCAACAACGCCTCCAGCTCAGTTTTTATTTGGCACATTGGCTGAGAATGATGGCAGCGGAGGGTTTGCACACTTCCACCTCTGTTCTTTTTCCGTTCTTTGCCTTCTCGTTCTGTGCTGTAGGACCTGGTGCTTTTTGAACTTTCTGGCGCTTATGAACTTTGTTTCTACTCCTCCCTGGCTGGATTCTACGTTATCTGTCTGTCCTCAGGGCTCACCTCCTGTGAATGTTTTCAATGTCTTTGCGTGAGTAAAGGTGGATCTGCGAGGTAGATCGAGACTCTGATTAATCCACCTTTCCTCGTTTTACGTAGATCCAGGTGAGAGCTGGAACAATTCTGAGAACCGATACTCTAGAAGACAGCCTCACAAATACCTATCGTAATATGGGTGTTATGATCTCCTCATTCATGAATACCTTATATTATCAGGCAGGGCCTGTCTTTCAGGCTTTTGTACATATTGGAACAAACGGGAGAAAAAAAATAATGCTGGTTTTAAGGAATGCATCTTCAGAAAGTAGGGTCGCCCAACTATCCGCGTCAAAATAGTTGTGTGGAGACGTCTGATTTGAAGGTGTCGGCGACGATTTAATTCCACCCTTTCTATAGAAACTTGGGGTGTTATCAGTTCCGTGCGCCACTGTGTAAAAATAAACTCACGAAAATGTGCGCACCTTGAGCGTTTCCCACACTGGCGGCCATATAAATGTTTGACCGAGTCGAATATACCAGGGATCGGTGAAGGTCATTAGAGGTGAAATCCCACAGAGAAAGGTTTTCTCCTTGAGCATGAAATCCAGCGAGCGTTGACATTTTAAACTTCCTTTATCTGCAGACCTGGAGGCCGCCATTGTTGTGAGTCATGTGATCTTTTAGTTGACTTTCCCGGCTCAAACACCACGCCAGACCGGTTGATTAAGACAGAGCCATTCCACTGTTTACCGCAAACAGTATGATGAGGGCTCGGGGTGTTTGTTTAGAATATTGTAAGATGACTAGAACACATACGAATAGCTAATATGCAACTGCCTGAAAACATTGTATTATGCAAAAGCTAGAACTGTTAAAAAAAACATTATTTTTGACAACGTATTTGCTTTTGTTTCCTTCCTGCTCAATTTGTTGTTCCTACCTAATGTCGTCTTTCCGCACTGTTCCTCCTCGGTGCTCCCACGGTTTCCTCACGCTGTGCTCTTGTCCCGCAGTCTGGGGTTTTGGGTTCCTGGCCGTCACCCTGATCAGCATGGCCTCTCTCTTGGGCGTCTTTTTTGCCCCCTGCGTAGAGAGGCCCGTCTTCCGCCGGCTACTCACCTTTTTCATCGCCCTGTCCATCGGTACCCTGCTGTCTAACGCTCTCCTGCAGTTGATCCCAGAGGTGCAGTACCTGCCCGCCACACTTAAGGCATTCATGTTATAAAAGCACTACACAATCTATTCATCATTTTATGTATTTGTCATTTTTCCCCAACACAAAGGTTGTTTACTGTTTGCACGATGCCATGTTTCCCGCTAGGGGAGGTCGCAATTTGGTGTCTGATCGTTTGGGCTACCGTAGGACACTTTTTGGTGGTGGGCCCTGGACCTCAGTGCAGTTAAATCCCTGACACACGCCATTCTTCACCTGATCTCATTTGGAGCCCTTTCCATGATCCCTCTCTCTTCTCCTGATACACTAACAATGAGTTTTCATTTTCTCTGGTTTGCTTTGATTTAAAATGATATTTAGTATGCAATCTAGCACCTTCGTTGTGTTCATACTGCAGCGTGTGTCCGTAACAAGCATGGCTTTTCATGGATAGAGTTGCTCATCTTCATCCTCTGCAGGATGGACACGTGTGATGATGGGGTTTGATTTATAAAGGTCCATTATAATCCAGCAGGTTAATTTACCTCTCTAATTAACTCTCTTGTTTTCAGGTTGCAATTAATGGCTGTGAGTTCTGCTGTGGATGGGCATGAGATATTTGATGCCTTCTCCAGCAGAATAACCATCCCTGGTTCTCCACCTTCTGCTCGCCTGTTTGATCTGACAGCTGGATGGGTTTACATTATGGTTATACTTAATCCTCTTAATGTTGATACCCCTACTGCTGTGTCTGGGGCACTCGTGGGTCAGATACACCAGTACGGGTGACTAATTCAGGAGAGTCTTGGCACACAAGCCGTGGGTTACCCCTTTCCACTGGTGGAGGCTTCGTTTTGCCTTCCACTCCAACTTAATCGCTTTACATTCGTCTTCACCAAGTCTTACAGAGCTTTAGACTTAGTGTCTTAGAATAAGGCCTTGCTGCAGATAACCCCTAGGTGGCCCTATAGGTCTTTATCCATGTGTACGTATTCTTGTAAAATGAGAGCCACGGACTGTGGCCATTAAGGGACGTAGAACTTGATTCGGCTTAACCTGGTTGGAGCCCTTGACTATACCCCCTCTTGGGTCATGCCTGCCTTAGTTGTAAAGGTAAGTGAACGGGTACAGTGAGAAACGGCTGCCAAAGAACGTGAGATTAGAGAAATAAATCAATCATTTATTGGCAGTCTGTGCTCTGCCCGTTGTCGCATGACATGGTGTGGGTGATTACGTTGGGATGTGGCCACCAGAGGAGCCTCCATGCTGCTTTACTGCTGCATAACAATGTCAGGGTGACACACGGCTTCCAGCTGCCACAGACTCTCCTTTCTGCTAATCCATTAAAATGGTCAGATGGATATCTGGGATGATCAAAATCACTAATTGGTTCTCTTTCTCCTTTCTCCACTCCCCTATCCCCAATTTGTCTCTCTTTGCCATCCCTTTACTTTTTGGCCTTTTCGTTCTGCACTCCATTTAACATTGTCTGTTTCACTCCATTCATCTCTTCTTCACTAATATCTATACATGCTTCCCTTATCCTCCTCACCTTCATCTGTCCTCTGTATCACCATTCACACCTGTCCGTCATCTTCTTCACTAAAATACTCTGTGGTTATGTCTGTTTTCCTCATCCTTGCCACTTATGTTCATCCTTCATGCTTCTTCTCGCTGTGTGTATCTCTTCCGCCTCTTGTTTTCTCTTTTACATTGTTGTTTGTCTCCCCCTGTCCTGCTATATGCTTTCTTTGTACCTTGGCTCTCCGGCCCATGGCTTCTTCAGTATGGGGTTATGGATTCCTATGTGTCACCGTCATCTCTCTGTGCTCCCTCCTGGGAGCTGGCGTGGTCCCATTCATGAAGAAGGCCTGTTACAAGCGTCTACTCCTCTTCTTCATTGCTCTCGCCATTGGGACTTTATATTCCAACGCCCTCTTTCAGCTCATCCCCGAGGTATGGGGACACACTGTCATTGGCACATGATCTGTTCTATAACACTCAGTGGCCACTTTATGAGGTCTTTTTTTTTTCCACCTCCCCGTTCAGTAAATGTCAGGTTCTCTCATTAGCCAAGGTGCTTTCTCCCACAAAGTTGCCGCTCGCATGACTTTTTGTTTATCGGCCCGCTTGTGTAAACTCGAGGATAGGGTTATCAAACCCCAGGCCTCAAGAGCTACAAACAAACCAGGATAAATTCTTTCTTAGAATGCAAGTGATTACATTGGTTTTTATAACGTTTTGATTGAGCTGCCAGATCACAATGCTGGGAAATTAATTAAATCTGCCCTGATTCTGACCCTCAAGGCCTGGAGTTTGATACCCCTGCTCCACAGACTATAGTATGGGGGGGGGGCAGCTCAGCTGTTTCTAGATGCTGGGACCACTGTTTCAAGCACCACCAATCAAATTATTATTATGTATTGTTTAATATAGCGTCATCCTATTCCACATCGCTGTACAATGGGTATTATAGACCACTACCTCAAGCACCACCAATCAAAAAAATTTTTATAGATAAATTATAGACTCTTAGATGACACTTTATGTACCTAATAAAGTGACCACTGAGTGTATGTGTTTTGGATGTGGGTATTTGTGTAGATAATGTGGAGGTACGGGGGTGTTGTGTTATTTGTGTGTACAGACTACCTATCCTGTCTCTTTAATGTCTTCTAATCAGGGCTCCCATCTTTAACCTGTCCGTCTCACTGTCCCTTCCCGTTGTGGTGTCTCTGTAGCGGTGACTGCATTTAGTGTCTAATTTGTCTCTGGGAGCCTTTATTTAGGTTGTAGAGGAAACCTAACTCGCTGTACCCGCACCTCCGTCATTTTACCACAGGCTTTCGGTTTCAACCCGCTAGAAGACTCCTACGTCTCCACCTCTGCTGTGGTGTTTGGTGGCTTCTACCTCTTCTTCTTTACAGAGAAGGTTCTGAAGATGATCCTCAAACAGAAGCATGAGGTACCCTGCTCTGTCGCTTGTCTGCTGTGAAATGAAATATATATTTATGAATTCTATACAGTTATGGGATAGGCATATGGCTATCCTGAATCCCCAAATCAGACTACAGTAGACGGCTGAATGGTTCTTATCTGCCGTCAATATCAATATTTCCTACATCATCTTAAATATGGAGACTTAGACTGTGAAATAATTTGAGCCCCTTCTTGATGCACTGTTTGTTATATGAAGGGTAAATAGGGGTACATTACTCGGGCAAGAAGGGCCTCCAGTGTTGTTGATTTGTAATTTAGAATTGGTGGGACTAAATGAGTTCCAAATTCAATAAATTACTAGATGTTCCTGATGTCTCTGTGAAGTCTCCACGTCTCATTTTGTTATGATCCTAACTTATAGGATTTGTTCTTTGTAAGACGTAAATGCTGATCTTTTTTGAATACGTTTCTGCTATAATGAGGTCATTCTCATACCGGTGTCAACAGAAATCTCAAAGTGCACATTTCCCCCGTGTTTATGGGTAATTCCTCCAAATATTGCCGTTTATCTCTATCAAGGCGGATGAGGGTTCTGTGGCAAGGTGGGGAACTTCACTCCTCTGGCTTCTCTCCGCAGCATGGACACAGTCACTACACTTCGGACACTACGAAACGGGACGCTGAGGAAGGTGTGACGGAGAAGCTACAGAACGGTGACCTAGATCACATGATCCCTCCACCAGGGGGCAGCGAGTCGGACCTGCGCACGCACCTCGGGGATGAGAAAGTTGTAGATGGATCACTAGCTGTACAGGTGAGTCTCGTAGAGATGTATCTTGTAAAAGATGAGAGAGAGAGGAGAACCAATCATAAATGCACAAATGTAACAACGTCCAAAGCGGTACCACTTTCATTAGAGATGTAGCTGGAACTGGAGTTATGGATACATGGCGCAATCCTCCAGCAGAGTTGGCTAATAAAAACAGGAGTATTCCTGTGTTAGTATGCTGAGTGAATAAGTATGATTGTGACTATCACAATATGACTATTTGGATATTTCTATGTGTATTGTACTAGTAAATGTACAGATTAACCATCATTTTCTAGGGTTGCACCTTTATGCCATCTTCCCAAAGGGCATGGAGATGTAATCTTCAGGTATGACTGCAATACACAACACTGAAGTGTTCTAGAATTCAGTGTTCTAGAATTCAGTGTTCTAGAATTCAGTGTTCTAGAATTCAGTGTTCCAGAATTCAGTGTTCATTTAATTGTGAATGGTGATCACTTTACAGGATCTCCCGGGGCAGCAGAGCTCCTGTTACTGGCTCAAAGGGATCCGCTACTCTGACATCGGGACACTAGCGTGGATGATCACCCTAAGTGATGGGCTTCATAACTTCATCGATGGTTTGGCGATCGGAGCCTCGTTTACAGTGTCTGTCTTTCAAGGGGTTAGCACCTCCATCGCCATCCTGTGTGAGGAATTCCCCCACGAGCTCGGTAAGGATCTCCGAGGTTCCGTATTTCCTTAATGTGTGCCGGACGGCAGCATGTGAAATGTACGATTGCCTATGCCAGCCGCAGATATATATTTCTGCTAAACTGGTTATACTGTATCCCTGTATCTGAAAAAACCCTAGCCATGGGTTTAATGTGTGCGAGAAAAAGATTAAAACTCAGACTTTAAAAAGAAAAACCATACCCTAACACCCGAGACTGTGCGTTGAATGCTATATATAGTTGGACAAATCAAGTTATTGTGGATAATGTACGGCAAATGGTTTCTCGTACATCTCACTCCCCGTCTGAAAGCCATGCACCTGATGACATAGATATAAAATACACAAAACACTAGAACTCCTCGGGAACCAGACATGCCCCGTCTATAGGTGGGAGTTTTCAGGAGCAAAAAGACTTTTTAGAAGCTCTGTTTATTAATGGCCGTTTTATAACAGTCGCTCCATCTCCGAGATCGCATGCTAAATATGTTTAACAGACTGTCGTGTTAAATTCCAATAACAATCGCATGGTTTAATGATAGTTTTACCTGAACATTAGCGTCACTGCGTCTAATTATAAAACATATATTTTGTTCAAGTTAATAAAAGCACCCCCTATGTCTTCTAGATTGTAAGTTCCTTTGTTTCTGCACGTCCAAATTATGATGCGCTGCTTATGTTCTATTTGGTGGGGTTCTCTTAGAAGTTCCACACTCCCAAGTAGAACTATTATCCACAAAAGATGTCTTCTCCTGGTATGACGTTATGTCATCCTGAGCCCATTCGAGTTTTGATCCTGATCACCTTAGGGGTTTGGGAGGATGATCACGTGGGAGCGGTGGGTAACAGATGATGGAACTGTTGGGGCAACTGAGTGAGGGTTCTGTGTAAAAAGTCATTCTGGTGCGGAGTCTGAATGGTGATCATCACAGTAGGAACCAGCTGAATAGTCTGCCGGCAGACAACTTCCCAGACTTTGTACAAGATTTACTTTTTACGACCTCTTTGTGACGCTGGGACCCTGCCTGGTCAGCAGTAGCTTCAGAAGGCCTTTTTTGTAGGTATTTTAACGTCTCCGTGAGTTGTTTCTTATTCTGGTCTTCTCTGCTGTCTCTCTGTAGGTGACTTTGTCATCCTGTTGAATGCAGGGATGAGTATCCCCCAGGCTCTGTTTTTTAACTTTCTCTCTGCGTGCTGCTGTTATCTCGGGCTGGCCTTTGGCATCCTCGCCGGGAGTCACTTCTCGTCTAACTGGATCTTTGGCCTGGCAGGCGGCATGTTCCTCTACATAGCGCTTGCTGACATGGTGAGTATAAGTGTAGTCATTCATTTTCCTAACTCTTTTTTCCCCCATTAGGATCATCTAGTAAAGCAGCTAGGGTTACCGCGATCATCTATCTAATTAAATTTGTTGGTTGTGGAGGAAATTTAGGTCCTACAAGATGTCACATCCCAGCTAGAAGAACGCCTGGCTTATGTTTGTACCAAGTGGGGATCTTCTTGTTCTCATGACCTGCATGATTTTGCCTAACCTTTAGCTACCCCTCCCCCGCTTAGAATGATAGGTAAACGGTGTAAAATAGTCCTGTTACCTTTCAGACCCAAATAAAACAAATTAATGATCCTGTTTGAATGATACCATATAAATAATTATTACTAGTATCAGAATAAAAGTAGCCACTTTGTAGGTGTTCCAGCTCCATTATCATAGCCCAGTCTACTAGACAAATACTCCTTCTCATACTGCCTTGTGATAAACAATAGAATGACTCGGTGTTAGTCGCCTAACTAGACACTGTGATTAATGAAAGTCTATGGAGGAATGGACTTCATTAGCATTGCCGCAAAGAATCAGCTCAGTGTTTTGTTGAGCAGGAAACGTCACCCAGAATATCACATGACTGACAACAACGGCGGCTTCCAGGCCTGCAGATACAGGGGGTTTATTTAGGAAGCACTGGGGTTTATGTTCAAGGAGAAAAAGGTAGTTTCCTGTAGGACTTCCACTTTAACGACCCCAAGGCCTGTGCAGATGACGTTTCTTCTCCAGCCAGTGCCGTTTTCAGTCCAACTTTACTTGACCTCATCAGGTCACACTCACACCCACTTGAACTGAATAATGTCATTACCCCTTGTGAATTAATAACCTGGGATTTGTGAAAAATACATCTCTGAATAGTTGAAGGATCTGAAACTATTATGTTTAGGAGCAAAATAAAACCCCAACAGAGTTTTTCCTGTACATTTATCACGTGGCCTCCTTTTTGAAGGCACTCCTTTGAGGCTGATTTTCTTCCTCTTCCCCCCCCCCCCCCAGTTCCCAGAGATGAATGAGGTCAGTAAAGAAGATGAGGAAGGAGGCCGTCCGCTTACCGCTTTCCTGATACAGAATGCCGGCCTGCTCACTGGCTTCTCCATTATGCTGCTATTGACCACCTTCTCTGGCCAGATAACGCTAGGGTAGCGGGACGTTGGCTATGAGGACCACCTCGTTAATGGACTGTGAGGGGAAAATTGTGCAATGTTTTTATTCCTCCCCGCCGACTGAGCATACCAAGGGCCGGAGTTGCTGACTGCTGCTACTTATCCTATGAACAAACCACGCCACATCTCCCTGCCTACCAAACAAACAGGTGGAAAAGTGCATCATTCCTCTCTCTGGTATCCGTAGACTTGTAACACACACACATACACTTTCTCCTGGCATTCAACTGACCTTCTGCCCCCGTCATGAAGTTCCTTCAGGTTCTTTCAATGTTTTCTCGGTGTTCCTTGGCACCCTCCCACGTCTATCGAGCTCGAAGCAGTTTGCTAACAAAGAAAATGAAAGGACTCGAGCGAAAGGAACCGTCCCTGGAAGGTCTATCTTATCATATTGATAAGTGGCTCTGATTATATTCCCTTTTACGATGGACTGAAATCTCTGCCCTACGCGGGCAAAGTTCTACCCTTACCTGCTGCCAGCCCGACGGTAGGATGCTCTGTCTCCTGCAGCATATTGCAACACTGCGCTATTCCTTATCATTAATAAGCTGAAACGGAGCGGACTGCGCCTCCTGCACTGACCACGCCATGCAAGCTCATGAGTTCTGTTGCTGCTTCCTTTTAAAACCCAAAAAGTGTTTTTTTTGTTTTATATGTTTGTTTTTTCATTCTAGAATTAGAAGGAGGAAGAGAACTGAAACATGCTGTGTGTGCGATCGTGTGTAAGTGTGGACGAGCATGTGGAAGTGCGTGCGCGTGGACTGTGATTTATAAACGACTATGTATTGTGGGGAAATGTATGCAAAAAAAAATGAAAAAAAAATACCACCAGCCATTGGCATATTTTTATTACGAAGGGGGTAGTAAAGCATTTCGTATGGAAGCAATGAGATCGTACCGTTTTCACTGCCAGATACCAACCCTAGTTGGATGTTGCTTATGACGCGAATGCCGTACATTTACGTCCAGATTTAAAGCAATTATGTCGCTGTTCTGAAATTACATTTTACGCGTCTTTATATTGTATTTTGTGTAAGTAAATCTGTGCAGTGGTGTTTACAAATCACAATAGGTGATTATCTGAATTATGAACCCCCCCTTGTGTGAATAGCATGGGAGCGGCCATCTTGATTTCCAGTTCTGCTAGATTATTCCTCCCCTATGATGGCAGCTGATTGTCTCAGACCGACTTTTTAAGGGTGGCAGAAGAGAAAAGAGAGGATTTCAGAACAGGACATTTAAAAATACTAGTTTTGTCACAGATCTTGGCCTCCCTGAGCTAAATTGTTAATTTACAGTTGAACCAAATCTCTTTCAAACTGACTGAAAACCACAAAGCACAATGTTTAGATAGCGTTAATAAATTTTATTTATTTTGGCTAAAAGCCGTGAAGGCGGTAATTTCCTTTTAAGCCATAGAAGGTCATCCCGGGCTGAAAATAACCAATATCTTTCCTGTAACAGTTTGTGCAAATAGTGGGGTGAAATAATAAAATATTAACTGCCCCCTCCGCCTGTGGGGATTTTAGTTCACAGTGGGAAGATTAACCCATTATTCTTTCCGTTTCCGAGTGATATGGTTATTGGAAGCATCACAAAAATTAAAAACAAAAAATATCGAAAAATAAGCAAAATAACATTACTTTTACTGCAGCCCCAAAACATTAACTCCTTATGGACCAAAGTAGTGTAGACTTTGTTACCTTTTAAGGGGAGATCTGTTCCCTAAATCTATAGATAGAGATAGATAAGGAAGTGGTTTAAAACTCCTCAGGGTTTTTTGTGGGTGTTTTGTATTTTTTTTTCTTCTTTCTTCATTATGTCGCAGCTCGATAAACAGATTGCTCGAGGTTTTAATAACAACTTCTAACCCCGAAAAAGAAAAACCCTTGCATCGTCTGCCATGATGTTTACTGCGCATAAACCCCGAGACGTGCAACAGCGACACGTTATTTGTTGTGTTTTATTATTTTTTTTTTTTATTATTATTGTTATTATAAATTATATTTGAATTTTTGTTCTCTTCTTCCTCTGAAATTCCCATCTCAGGTTCTGACAATAAAATAACGGTTTGGATGCGGCCTGCTCTGCTTCTGTGTGGGTGTATGTAACGGGAGGGGGAGGCCGCTGGGGATGGATGCACGGCAGCAGCTCTCTCTAACCTAAATTAATTCTCTCGTTTTGGATAATTACTGGGGGGGGGGTTAACGAGGAAAAAATATATATACAAATTTGACTGCTGCGTCCCATCAAGCGTCGTCTTTTACGTTGGTTTTGAGTAACTGAGAGCCAACGATACATTTATTTAAAAATAAAATTATTAAGACACAATGTATCAATGTGGTTCCAATGAGGCATACCTCCCAAGTGTCCCGATTTGAAATAGACTGTCCCTCTTTCACACCCAAAGCCCTCCATTGCCGCTCCTATTGTTTAGGGGGCTCGGAATGTTTGCTGGGTAGGAAGCTATCACCGTGTTCTTGAGCGCTAGATCCCACAATAATTAATATAATACAATCAAAGAGGAAAAAAAAAACATGCGTTTCTTCTAAATGTCTTAATCCGCCACGTAAATGTCTATTGAAAGATGATGTAATAGCCTTTAGAAATCCCTAATTCCTAAAATAGACCCCATAAACCAGATGTACCGCCTGGGCCACTTGGAATGTTTTGGGGGTGTTTGGGATGTGCAGAATTTGCAAAAAAATTAAGGGACCTCTATAATAATAATAATTAAACAAAAACCCAAAACACTCAGCCCTCCGTTCTTTATGGGGAGGCGGCTTCTACCTCCATGCCCTTTTCTTTGTTTTTGCATTTAACAGGAGAGTTACTGGAACATCAGCCAAGTAATCAGGACTGTCTTGTGTAATTTCAGACCGCTGGTAGTTATATGTTTTTCACTTTAAGCATTTCTTGTGGTACAGTGGTTCCTGGCAGATGTTTATTTGCAATGTATATACCTCATCAGAATTTGTAATGGCTCATAGGGACCCTCTTACCCACATTAGTGGGTTTGTGCAGGTGAAAAGTGGAACGAGGGTGGGCACGGCCAAATACATCGAAATAGGGAATCACCCGGAGTTGGCAGGTATGATGAGCACATTACACCTGCAGTTGTTGACTGAGAGAGTTGGCAGGTATGATGAGCGTACATCTGCAGTTGTCCGCACAGTCAGCGGGATACTTAGGTTGTACTTAGTGGATTGTGTGCATTGTCCACTGTGCCGTCCAAATGTGCCGTGGACTGTTATACCACCAAGCTATTTGAATAGGCTGCCCGGGGTAGCCCAGGCTTGTGGTAACGGGGTAATTCATTGAGGACTGAACACGGCAATACCCCATCAGCAACAAGATATACAACCCAGCATATCAAATGACCAGAGAGGGACGTGTTTTCAGACTGATGACCTGGGGGCACAAAGGAAAAGAGACTTATGTGACCCTGTGACCGCTGAATAGCTGTTTCTTTAATCATTTAGAAGGGTGTGATGTATTTACGCTCATTTATAAGCACATTTATGTTGACATTTCAGACTGTATAACATTGTGACTACCACTAAGACTGCGCACCTTGGTAACCTGTTTGTACCTGGAATTATTGTATGGAGTTTATCCGCCATCTCTACTAAATGCCTAAATTGTTTTTTATGGCAAAATAGCAGCCTTGGGGCAGTCAAGTAATGTAGTCATGGAGCACACTGACAGTCTAAGAATACGGTTATTTAGCCAATGAGAACTGTCACATCTTGTGATTATCCCGATGACATATGCTGGAAACTATAAGAGAACTACATTTCCCGTCGTCCATTGCGCCCCTGCCCTTTTCCAATCGCAATGACGCACTGCCTTGCCTTGCATGTAGGGAATTGTAGTTCGTCTGCTGTCTTCGTGACGACGAGGAGGCGTGGCTTGTGAGCGCAGGCCCGACGCCGGCAGGTGGGCGGGAGCGCGCGACCGAGAGAGAGACAGTCAGAGGCAGAAAAGGGGATAAAGAGACAGCTTGGGAGCGGTGCCGGGGAATAAAGAGCGATAGAGAATCAACCAGCAGGGACGAGGCTGAGAAATAGGGCCGATGGTTTAAAGGGAGGAGGCAGTCAGATTATGCGAGAGACAGCCAAGCAAGGAAAGAGACAGCCTGCGAGAGAGACAGTTCTAAGGTGAGATCATTCTTTTGGGCAGAAGCAGACTTCCTAGAGAGCCAGCGAAGCCGGGGCAAAGAGGTAAATGTGAGAGCAAACGAGACAGACAGGAAGAGCATGACATAGAGATTCTCAAAGAGACAGCCTGGAGAGAGAACCCGGCAGGGCTGTGGATTAGCTGAGAGAGGGTGGCATGTGGGGAATGACAGTGACAGATGTAAAGACATCCCCTTGGATAAAAAGAGACAGCCTGTGAGAGTCAGGAGGTTAGTGAGCAACACAGCCTTTGAGAGAGAGAGAGAGATAGACAGCCAGAGGCCTGGAGAGTGAGACAGCCTGCCATCTATTATCTGTCAACTAAGGTTTTGAGGTAACCAAGGAGACAGCAGGAAATGGAGAGGAAGTGACAGAGGACTGACAGCACGACCGCCACCTGCCCAACCCGCCAGCGAGACTTCTGTGGGCAGAGGGCATCATGTCGGCACCCCAGGTCCAGACCAAGCTGTCCAGCACAGAGCGCCCTGTCAGAGGTACTAAAGCATCCTCCTACGGCACGTACCCCCCCCCGTGCCCCCCGCCCCGCTGCACCGCTAATGCATCCGCGCTTTTACCCGTCACACGACGGACACATAGCGTAACTTACACATGGCACAACCGCGTGCCCCCCCAGTGCCATTATCCCCAAACCCCTGCGTCACTATCCCCAAAATGTGCCCCCCGCGCCACCCACATTAACCCCGCTGGGCATAGCGCATGCTGCGGTACCGGCAGCCGTATGTAGCGCACACCTGGTGCAGATAACCGGAATTCTAATACATAATGAGTAACGGGAGAGCGCGTTATTCCGACTTCAGCGTCGCCGGCACCACACCCTGGGAGAGACAACTGCCGGCTGCCGGGGATTACAACTCCCAGCCTTTGGCTGCCTGAGTCTGGTGAGAGTTTTAGCCCGCAGCATCTGGGCTGCCAGCGGTGGTCTCTAAAACCCAGCCGCCCGTTATAATTCCGGTGGACGGTGTCTGTCCTGAGGCGGACGGGTGGTCTGTATGTCCGGATGGAGACCGTAGGAAGTCCATTGCGTGTCTCTCTTCCTACAGGGGTGTCGGAAGATCCGGAGCGATTCTTCTTGACCTGAGGCCGATGCGCTTTTTCTTTGGGGTTTATTCACTAAAGTAGTAAGTGGCAGGAGAGCTGGAGTTTCCATTCCCTGAATTCACTATGCATTATAAAGGGCCATCCCAGGCAGGTTTCTGTGCCAGACGGGCTGAGTTGACCTGCAATCAGTGACATTTGATAAATCCCGCTAATATGATTTATACAGGGCCATACGTTCAAGCCATTGTTGGAGCAGAAGCTCACCACAGTTGGCCCTTCATAATACAAAGTGAGATGGAACTTCATGCCCACTCGCTTTAGTGAATAACCCCCTTTGTGTAACGGTGGAACCAGAAGGGATGATGATGATGCTTGAAGTCTCGAGTACACGCGACATGTACTCGATACTTCTTATGGTGTAGCGACAGTCATAACCTATAGGGAATTATTATGGGATGGAGCGCTTCCCACCGCATGGCCACGCAATCCAAAGAGACCCGTGGGTCTTCTTCAAGGTGACTTGACCGGGGTGGTCTATGCCCCAGTGACATAGGCAGCGGAAATCTATATGTTTTGCAGGCTGTCTTTCCCGTGGCATGTGACGGTGACATAGATAGTGTTGTAAGCTGTCACCGTTACTCCGCGCGTTCGGTTATTTGAGTGCCTGTAGTTATACATAGGATAAGGTCAGGGCCGGGTAACGATCCTTCCTGCTGACCGAATCGCCCACCTGTGCCTTCACACAACTATCTCGACAGGCTGGCGGGTCGGCGGATCTTAGACCCGTCGTGTCAGATTTTATGTGGCAGACTAACGCTACGGTATTTGTGTACCCGGTGCCTTAGAACCCGAGCGCTTCCGGTGCTTTAGAATCTTAGCCCTATAGAAGGGAAACGGTAAATGTGTTAAAGACCCCCGAGCGGGCGTACGTTAAGGACCGTGCCTTAAAGACAGTTGTGCGCAGGGTAGGCGATCATCTCCGAGCTCCTGATCAGGGGAATCTCTCTCCCCCTCCTCCTCCTCCTCGCTAATAGGATTTCCTGCCCTCCTCCTCCCCCACTCGCAGGCTTTTCTGCGAGGTGTGTGCGCTCGCCGCATTACACCGACTCCGTCCCTCTATAATCCTCCGTCTGGTGGGACGGATGAAGCATGGGAACAGGTAACAGCCAGCCCACCCATGACAGGGACGCCACCTCGGGGGCAAAGTCTGTGGAAGAAGAAGAGAGAATCCTTGTAACTCCGCCGCCCGTGCCCCCAGAAGCAGCAGGGGGTGCAATCGGTACGGGGTAGTTCTTAGGGCAGTTGGGTAGATAGCATGGTATAGCTTAGTCTTCCTGCACCCAAGCACGTTGTCTCCTGATGTTGTGTACCAAACAATGTGTTGATAAGTTGCTATCACATCGGTGGTTCCCTGGGGTGACACGCGGTAACGGATACCTGTCCGTGGAACGTTCTGTTCCCGGGACTAACACTCCGCAGATCGCTGACAATGTAGGGTAATTGGTCAATTAAACACGAGGACGTCGGTCCGGGTGATGAGTCCGTTGGCCACGCGTCGCCATGCACAGCGCTGTGGTAAGAATAAAGGCCGGTTATTGAGATTTTAGGTGGTGCTGCCATTATCGGTACCGGCGCCCGTAGGACGAGCTCGTGTTTAGCCCTGACGCCGACACACCTTGGGTACATTGCCGACGTCCCCGTTCCCCTATTGTTCCTGTAGGTGACTTGTGCAGGTGGGGCATTCTCAGTGCATTCAGGTCTACACAAAGTGCTTTGTTTCGCCTGTCCGTGCAAGAAGAGCGTCAACTGTTCTAATGGAAATAATACAATCACGTTGCCATGGAAACATTGGATGGGGTGTATAAGTAGTGAATAACGCTTTGGTTAGGATCGTAACAGTCCCCGGCTGCGGGAAGGTTGCCGTCTTCCCTTCGGCTGAAAGTGACCGTTTCATGGCCGGGTTTAGAGGATCTGGTGATTGGCGCGGGATCTGGTTTCTGATAGATCCCGATGACCTGCCTTAACTATCCGTTACTCTAGGAAATTCACTTTATTCCATCAAAACCTTCTTTGCCCCCTACTTGGGGCAGTCTTTTGATACCGTTTACTGTAACCTGGCCACTTTGTCTTGTGTTAGCGATTGATCTAATAGGATAAATGCTCAGGGGTTTAATGACCGGGGTGGGGGTAGCTGGTACAGACTCTTTAACTCTTTACATACTTTACTGGATTTGGTCACTTTGTTCCTATATGGGATTGTATCTTTAGGTTGGACCTATCTGCGTAAACGATAAGGGCCAGACAAGCAAGCGTAGAGCTTTTATTGTTGTTTTTTTTTTGTGGGAGAAAAGAGTGCGGAAAAGTTGGGCGCCGTAAACATTAAGAGCGGGGCCGCTTAACTCCGTGCAAGTCTCGATAAACTACAGAAGTTCAGGTGGTCATATTACCCCCCAGTTTCTAGTACCCCTAGATGTGTGGGTTTTTAGCCCAGGTCCATCAGCTACAGCTTCAGTTGTTGTCCATTATTAATTACACGAAGGGGTTCCTGGTACTATGTAATATTAGAGGTCTTTCTGACTGGCCCTTTGGCCCGTTATGTGTGTGACATCCCATTGGAACTACCCATAGTACCGGATCGGTTGGCTGCAGCGCCGGGCTGACCCGTTCACCGGTTGTAGGTTCTGTCTGCTGCTTGGTACCCGTTTCTGGCCCGTTAGCATTGAATCCGCCGTTCAGTACCGGGCCGCAAAATGGGTACGGCACTGGATCAGTTATCGCTGTCAGCAATGGACAATTCTCAGAAGCCCAGGTAGCCCTGGCTTCCAAATCGCCGCCACCCGAACCCGTGCCTCTTTATGTTGGTTGTTGGGGATGAATTCATTATTTGGAATAGTTACGTCACAGAAAGCCCTTCTTTATTAATTGCGGGAGCTTTTTCCCAATTTGTACCCCCTTTCCCCAGTATTGGGCAGACCTCCAAGGCTCGCACGATGTTATAAGAGTGGGGGGCAGCGAGTTTGAGTGATTATGTGCGTCCAGGATGTGGCCCTTTTCGTGGAGGTTCTGCTTCCGCTGCGGTAAAATCCATTGTGTTTCTCAGTCTCGCCATAACCTTTCAAGGGTTAAATTAGATCCCATTCATTTTACACTGTGATATCTGAGCCGTTAAAGGGCTGTGGATACTATGCGTTGACCTCTGCTGGATGTGGTAGGGCCGTTTAAACTAGGGCTGCAGAGATCTAGCGTTGGTTTCTGTCATCCCAGTCTATGAAGGGGTGTATGAATGTAATTAGCTTGGGTGTAAGAATGAAGCTGGATTATGGCACCTCTGACCAGGTGAAATCCGCTGACATGCCCCAATTACTGGGATCACCAGAGAGAGAGAGCGGCACCGAGTACAACCGCATGGATCTGCGTGCACAGCTGCGTACATATAGACTATATATATGATATAGTATACATTTCATTGTGTACAAGGCTGAGTGCGGTCACTACACATCCAACGAATCTTATATAAGAGAATCATCGTATGATTCCTACATTTAATGAGCTGATGCCCCCAGGTTGGAAAGTGGAGGCTTGCGAGCGTCGCGTCCCGCCCCCCCCCCCCCGAGCCGGACGGTCAGAGAAGCTGTAGGAGACGCGATTATTTTCATGTACCTTTGAGGTCCAAAGCTGTTTCGATTTCTTTCCTAATATCGACAATAACGAGATAATTTCCGAAGAGCCTTCTGTTTGGGTGGGTTGGATGTGAGAACGCCGACGACCCGACAGGTGAACCCCCAGCGATGTACCAAAGCTGTGATCAGCACCATCTTTAAAAGGCTAAAAATATGATATTTACACGGCAACCTAATTAGATTGTAGAACATTACATTTAAAGCAATTTAAAGCAAATTCCATCACAGACTTCTAGTATTTATACCTTCAACTGCTGTTGGGATCAGCGTCGTTCTGGGTATGAGGGAGCCGCAGGGGTCACCGTAACGTCTATAAAAACAGCAGGATGGGTTTATGAATGAGATTGTCATAAAATCCAATATTTTTCTTCTTAATATCTATTTGCGATCCACAACATCCTCAACATCACATGAAATCTCACCAGGTCCCGTTTAACCCCTTAATGACAAAGCCCGTACATGTACGGGCTCAAAATGCATTGATTTCAATGGGTTTAGGAACCCATTGTCCTTAAGGGGTTAAAAAAAAAGTGTATTAATGTTCCCCTCCTCTTCTGATTAGCAACATTTCTTTCATTAATTGCTGCAGTGTGTGTGTGTGTGTATAATATATATATATATATATATATATATGTGTGTGTCTGTATAATATATATGTTGTGTGTGTGTGTATATGTATATATATATATATATATATATATATCATGCTGGATATACCTCTTTTGGCAGATAAATCCTGTTTTGTGACCCTCTCAGGCCACCATCATGGGCTCTTCCAAGCAGCTGAATAACACACGCTAATAAGACACATACTGGATTATGTCGCTTGCACGCTTCACATCCCTTCTTTGTATGACGTCATGTCTGGCTGTAGGTAACTTATGATGTCGCCTGGCTGTCTGGATTGGAAGCAGTGATGATGCTCTCCGTACATGCCTGTATGCTTTATCCCTTGCTGTTGCACCTGACTATGGCTGGCCCCATGTATGACATGTTATGAGAATCCCGGTCCTTGGGACCTGGACCTCGGCCTGTGCGTGTCCTGAGCACGCGATGCCACGTCCGGCATCCGCGTGTTATTACACACGGCGTTTCCACTCCTCTAATCCCCCACACACACGTACGCTGGCTCGGTGCGGGCGGCCATGTCTTCTGTGGGCTGATCCTCTTCCTGCCATGTAATTAGCCCCCTGCTCCTCGCACGCTGACAGCCCCTTGGCATTGCCACAGAAACTGCACAGACATACCCTATATTTGGGAACGCGGCGTTCCTCTGCGTCCGGCTTTGGCTTTCGTGTAGACGCGCGTCTCCGTGCGAATGGCTTTGAGTAGCTGCGAAGATTAGTGATGCGTATAAAATACATTTCCATGCGTGACTTTCTCAGCTCTTTATAATATATCCAGACGCCTGCGTTTAAAAAAAAAAAAAAAAAAAGCAGGCACCCAGATGAAAATCATGGAAGGCACCGAAGTGCATGTTTTATCTTTAATAACTTCATTTAGAAAAGATTGGACAGCAGATGCATCCTTGGTTTCTCCTCGGATTCAGGGTAGCTTCATGCCTTTTTAAGTTCTGTCACTGTATTGGCCTCTGCCACCTCGGCTGGGAGGCTGTTCTGTTTATCTAGCACCCTTTCTGTAAAGTAAAACTTCCTCCAGCCTCTGATCCTCTAGTTTTAGATCAGGACCCTTTGTTTCTTTTGAAAGAAACTTCCCTTGTGTACTCTGTTAAATCCCTTTAAATTTGGGTCGTGCCGTGACGGTTGCGTGTTATCTTTGCGGTTTTACATACAGCATGCGCAGTCCACATAAATTTACATGGTGATTAGCAGGGAAGGCAGGTGTGCCTGCCGAAACCTCACGCGGGTGCTATTTTATACGGGCTGACCTGCTCAGCGGGGAGAAACCAGATCTGGGTCTGACGAAGTCCGAGGAGAAGGCACCCAGGCTGCGCAAGACGCCCGGCGTGCCAGGTCCTGCGGGGACTTGAACTGGGTTTAGAAACCGTTTATTATGGCGGTTTAGGTTACGGATCCTTGTTGATACAGCGGCGCTTTTCTCTTGTGTGTAGGATGGGTCCTCTGTATATCCCCATTCATTCCTCTGCGCCATCTTTTGTAGTTGACCGTATTGACCACCTTGGTCTTCACTTGCCGTCCAACTCTCTCCTTACCTTCCAGCCGTTCCTTTCCCTCCCACACGCCGCCTGTCCGTGAATGAGGTCTTTGTAGAAGGACGCCCGCAGCTGGAGACCCTAAAAAACCATCTGATTAAGGAAGGACGACTGGAGGAGGAAGCCGCCCTGCGTATTATAAGAGAGGGTGCAGCCATCCTGCGCCATGAGAAGACTATGCTGGAGGTGGAGGCCCCAATCACAGGTTACTTGCTATATTACAGCCTTTGTCTGATATCTTAGTTCCTCTTATCCTTATCACATGAGCAGTCATTCCCATGGTCAAAACGTTGGCTCTTGCCCCATTCCCTGTTTTGTTTTCTTTCTTCAGTATGTGGTGACATTCATGGACAGTTCTTTGACCTTATGAAGTTGTTTGAGGTTGGCGGCTCCCCTCATACTACACGCTACCTCTTTTTGGGGGACTATGTGGACCGAGGATACTTCAGTATTGAGGTCAGTCTTTCATCTCTTTGTTATGTTATCAACGGGTTTGCGCAGAACGTTCAATGTCCATGGATAGGTCAGAGGTGACATCTATAGTATGTGTCACCCTGGCAGAAGCTTCACAAGGTGATCGCCAGAGAGGGACCTCTATGACGGCAGCTGTAGATGGTTTGTCTTTAATCTTATTTTTCTCTGTAGTGTGTCCTGTATCTCTGGAGCCTAAAAATCATTCACCCCAAGACCCTGTTCCTTCTTCGAGGGAACCATGAGTGCCGACATTTAACCGAGTACTTCACCTTCAAGCAAGAATGTGAGTATCCGGCTGCGCAGGCATCAGTGTCATGCTTCACCACGGCTCCCCAATCTCCAGCTTCATCTGTCTGTGAATTGCACTCCCTTTATAAATAAACCTTGTCTCCATGCTACTCCATGTTGTACTCTACCATGTCTCCACCTCATCCCTCCATATTTATTAGACTCCTTTTATCTATTCCATTGGAAAGTTTTAGAGCAAGGTTTGGGAACGCTCATGGAGGACTGTATAGCGTGACTTTGTGGTCCTTTGTGTTTTGAACTTGGTCGCCCGTTTTGTCGGCCTCCTTGTTGGAGCTGCAGTCTTCTCCCGGGGGTTTTACCCCGAAGTATATAATCTGGAGCGCTGTACTTTTTGGGTTCCTGTGTAGGCAGAAGGCCGAGGGTCTCATCAGCAGCCCACAAATCCCAGCCTATACTCCACCCTTTTGGGCCAAACCGCGTCCACTTTCTATTCCTCACCTCCCACCGTTTACTCCTGTGGCAATCCTACGGGCCGCTTCAAAGACATTTCAAGCCCACATGAGTGTCCTGAGTGGCAGCTGTCACATTAACCCACAGCCTGTGACCGGTTGGAAGTCATGATTTACCTGCTGTTCTTCAGCTGCCTGTCAGGAACCTACTAAGCAGTAAAGAACCAAATATGATTCCCAGACAGGAGTTTTTTGTGGTCGTTCTTGTTTAATGCTCTCGACTGATGCCAAGACCTATGAGACTCTCATCCTCTATAGCCGTCTTGAGAACTGACCGGGGCTAGGACCTGTGGATCGTGTGCTTGGTGGTCATGGTGGTGACCTGCCAGAGAACTGTCCATGTTGTACCTCGCAAAGCTGTTTAGGAATAAGGAGGGTTCTGAGGAGAATTGATCATATGAAGGTTTGAAAGCCGCACACAGGGATATATGCGAGTGCTTGTGTATAAAACACGCTGAGCTGCGTGTCTATAAAGCAACGCGTCTGATTCACAGATGTGTGGCTATCACCTCATCCGTCTCTATAACGTTTAGTTGACTTTTCGTCTGACTCCCCTCTGCTTTCCCTCAGGTAAGATTAAGTATTCAGAGCGAGTGTACGACGCGTGTATGGATGCCTTCGACTGCCTCCCACTGGCAGCTCTACTCAACCAGCAGTTCCTCTGTGTCCACGGGGGCCTGTCGCCCGAAATAACGTGCTTGGATGACATCAGGAAGGTGAGACGCTCATAGGACCCCAGCAACGTTACTCTTCTTGACGTTGTAGGGCACGGTGATGTGGCCGGTGGATACGACTTGTGTCGTGGGGTGTAAATGATTGCGTGTAACTCCGTGTAAATGATTGCGTGTAAATGATTGCGTGTAACTGTGTGTAATGCGCCCGCAGATCTGGGTTCAGACGTCGTGTCTGTAAGCGTGAAGCAGATCGTTGTGTGGCTGATACGGTCTTACAACTGCCTTATTTTCTCTCGCTCCTCAGTTAGATAGATTTAAGGAGCCCCCTGCCTTTGGCCCCATGTGTGACCTGCTGTGGTCCGATCCGGCTGAGGATTATGGGAATGAAAAGACGCTAGAACACTTCACCCACAACACCGTGCGGGGCTGCTCCTACTTTTATAGGTAACGTTGGCTGAATGCGGATATATTGAGTTGCCTGCCACATGCGTCAAGAACGTCCTGTATTACATGCAATGATCTGGAGGTTAAATGGGTCCATTAACCCTTCAACCACATGGAAGGTTATTTTATATATGCATACACCGTTAACCTCCTTGTCGTTTTCAGCTATCCTGCCGTCTGCGAGTTTCTACAGAGCAACAACCTCCTGTCGGTGATCCGGGCCCATGAAGCACAGGACGCTGGGTAATTATTATTATTATTATCTCGCTTTGTGGCTATTCCTATGGCTTCGTGCTCAAAGATTGCGTGTCTTTGGGACCCGCTTCTCTGTGTCACTCCCTGCACTAGCCCCTCCAACTTCTGCTGGGAGGCAGTTCCACCTGTCGACCACCCTCTCTGTAACGTAATGATGGCGCAAATCCCATCTTCTTTTTTTCAGCATAGGCGCATACAAAGTGACTTGTGGGTTGTGTTTAAGCAGAAATGTAAAGCTAGTTAACTGGTGTTTCCTCGAAGTAGCGATGCTAGAATTACAGATTGTGCATCCTTTGATCTCCCTTCCAGTGGCTCTTAAATATGTTAATGCAATGTATATAGATTGGGGGTGAGGCTGATCATGGCGGAGGTGATTCTACTGGTTCACGGAAGACCATTAGATTCCCCAAGACCCACCTGCTGACCCACCTTGTCTTCATCTCTAGGTATCGCATGTACCGTAAGAGCCAGACCACCGGGTTTCCCTCCCTCATCACCATCTTCTCTGCACCAAATTACCTTGATGTATACAACAATAAAGGTGAGACGCAGAGCCGGACAGAGCTGGCGTAGCTTCATGTTCTCACTGATGGGCACTGCGGCCCCCATTTCTTATAGTTTGAGTGGGCAGTTGTCTTTGCCGCTGTCTATATTGTGCATGTATATGTATATGTGTATGTATGTATATATCTGTCTGTGTGGGATGGAAAGTGGTGGGTGGAAGGCAGCTGGACATGCTGCTATTTAAATGGCCCAGCTTTTGTTATTTATTGCCCTGATTAATGCCTTCCCTTCGCATTGCGTCACATCCTTTTGAGGGAGAAGCTGTTTGTACCGCTGCGCTCCTTCACTTTGTGCATAGGGGAGAAGGTCACGGCTTGTATGTTGATGTGTGTACCTGGGTTAGAAGAAACATGGATGTTACAGCATGGAGTCTCTATTATATGTGGCGAGGGGTGACCGGCACACCGGCGTGTATGCGGATGGTCGCGGGGTAATTCGTCTACACTCATCCTCTCCTCTCTTTGCAGCTGCAGTGTTGAAGTATGAGAATAATGTGATGAATATTCGTCAGTTTAATTGTTCTCCGCACCCCTACTGGCTGCCAAACTTTATGGACGTGTTCACCTGGTCTTTGCCCTTTGTTGGGGAGAAAGGTAAGAATCCCAAAAAGCACATCTTGGACATAACGTTCTATGTAATGTAAGTGCACATCGCCCTGAGCAAAAAAAAAAAAACCCTGTTCCACTTGGAGTTTAATGAGTACACCGGCCGCCTAATAAACCCATCTTGGCTCTCAATCCATCTATTACATGGCGGATGGAGTCATGGTGAACTGAACCTAGGCGGCCATTGATAGTACCCAAAGTCCAGGCTTTCCTTCTCTAGAGCCGTCACAGAACCTCTTGGGGCGTCTTATTTTGGAACGTGGATTCTTTCCAACAATACCAGGTGATAGGGAATTTCCTTTCTGCTAATTTCTCTGGGTATGGAATTGGCTTCTGAAGTCCCTTAAAGTAACACCTCAAGCAGGAACATGAGCCCTCCGGAGATCTTCTCCATTTTATTTTCAGGAACCATGGAATATTTTTTTTATGCAAAGCTGCATTGTTTTAAATCGTATAGTTATGATGCGATCTTGTGATGTCATGTTACCTTTGGACCCTGAATCAGAGGCTGTATATAATTGTTTGGGATGTTGTAAATCACGTGTTTGTGCGATTCTCCCATCCTCCGCTGGTAAGCGTTCACTCCACACGGCACTTTGCTTTTAAGCTTTGATTGATTATAGATTTGCGACGCCTGTGGTTTGTCTTTGCTGACATGTAATCTGTCTTGATCCACAGTCACAGAGATGTTAATGAACATCCTGAGTATCTGCTCCGATGACGAGCTGATCTCTGACGGGGAAGACCCTCTGGAAAGTTAGTATCCGTTTCTCCACAACGCAACATGCTTGTTCTCGCTACTTTATTCTGTATATCGGCCCTTTGTTCCTTTTGCTGTCCGAGACATCCATTATATTTCTTCCTCTGTCTTTATCCGTCTCACCCCTCCACTTCTGAAATCTCTTCTCAAATATGTTTGGTTCCTTCCCTGTCTTCAGTTTAATGTCTTACACAGAAATCCCATGGTGCTGCCACAACCACAAGGGATTCTGGGTAGACTCATGCAAATAAGGTCAACAATTATCACATTTTGCCTCTATGTCCATTTTATACATATATGTATATAGAGGCAAAAGGTGGTTGTCGTTGACCTTATTTGCATGCGCCTACCCAGAATCCCTTGTGGTTGTGGCAGCACCATGAGATTTCTGGCTTGTCTGGTGTCTGTAGATGAGTGTGTAATAATTGCTTCTACTAACCCCTTAATTTTAAGTGGAAGGATTTTCCATCACCTTTACCCGCCATAAGTTATGTAATGTTTTACATGAACTGTATTCTCTTTCTCTCTATTGATGTATATATTCATTTTATTTCCCCAGCTGGTGCTTCTGTACGTAAAGAGATTATAAGGAACAAGATCCGGGCGATTGGGAAGATGGCACGGGTTTTCTCTGTGCTCAGGTGATGTCATCTTTCTTTTCCTACTCCTCCACCATATTGTCAAGGTTAGGTGAAGGTTAGAATGGGTTTAACACACATGGCTTTTTTTCAGGACCTATTTAAGAAGGGGCTATGGGTTTTATGACCACTTTTAAGGCCACATTGGATCCATCAATCCTCAAGGCCAACTTTGAGTAACCAGAGTAAGAGAAGGCACTCCTGCCCCTGTGAACTCGCAGCGGGTTCTTATCTGCCCGGTACTGGGGAAAGCCGTGTTGTAGAATGGAATAGTGCCGTGACTATCTGGTCACAGAGTAAGCGTGTGTACGTACCCTGTGTGACCTCATCCGCTTTAACCACATACAAATGCGCTGTGCATGTCAGACCCACTTAGGACATGTGAACCCAACCAAGATCGGACTGCTCTAGTCAACGGGAGTATCAGAATTAGTTTTTTCGATGAAAATAATATAAGTTTAGCTTATTATCGTTTTCCTATAATAGAGCGCCTGGTCTTCTCCTAACCTTTGAGTTTGGGTTTTCTAGGGAGGAAAGTGAGAGCGTCCTAACGCTGAAAGGGCTGACACCCACCGGAACGCTGCCCCAGGGGGTGCTGTCTGGAGGGCGACAGACTCTGGAGAGCGGTAAGTGGCAGCGATGGGGTGGAGGTGCTGATCTTTGAGGAAGGGGGGCTTCACTGAGATGCTTTTCTAAATCACGGAGTATTTTAGACGCCGAGGTGTTATTTACAACTGATTGAATACTTCGGAATAAGGTTGATTTTTAAATGTGTCCGTCCAGCAGGTATATTTTCCGTTTTTTGTAAAATTCTGGGGAAAAAAAATATAAAAGTAATACTGAATATTTTGTATCAAGCCTGGAAAATGGTACTGCATAAACTCACAATCTAGAAGTTATTGCATCACACAATTTCTTATCTTTATATTTTAGGGCCAAAATGTCAATTGAGCATCTTATAAAAAAGTGAGGAAACCTTATTTAGTGCATTAGGCAAACACGACGTGATGTAAATCTTACATCTGGACGGCTACCTAGCAGTGGAGATAAAGTAACAATAGAATTAGGTCAGCCATGCCCGGAGTAACCGCACACCCCGCAAGGTATTGAGTGCCAGTCCGACTTCACGCCTTATAAAGCGGGCCACCTTATTTGTAAAATTCTCTAACTAAATTCAGCGTTACATCAATAATTTTATGTCCAAAGCCTCACTAGAAATGCATCTTTAATCAAATAAACGCGAGCCTCGTTCATGGTTTCTGCCGGGAACACTTAATTGTCGCGTGACAACTAAGCAGGCCCTCACAGGTTGTTGCCACGGAAAAGAAGAGCGCTTCTTTCTGTGGTTTTGTGGTTAAACCTTCAGATAAAATAGTAATATGTTGCGTATGGGGTCTGGGAAGTAGAAGGGGGGAGGTTACAGATTCTCAGGTTTTCGGCTGGGCGGCTGACGTCTACTCTTTGGTTTTCTCATGCAGCCACTGTTGAAGCGGTCGAGGCTCAGGAAGGTACGTTTTATGTCTGCTCCATGATCTGTATCGGACGGCTTCGACTCTGTCTGTATGTAATATATATATTATCTATCTCCAGCATTACACTCCAAAAACATCTAATGCACAGCATTTTTACCAAGCTTCGGAGACTGGCTTTAGTAAAACATCAATACTGGCAATGCTTACAAGTTTTAAATAGCTTGGGATATACCAATAATTTAATTGTTCTTTACTTGAATATTGTTAATTGCTGGATATTTCAAGTTGCCATAGTAACGTCAAACGCCTTACACAATTGGAGGATATTTGAGTGGATGCTTTTCGTGAGATGGGGCGCTTTATTTAATAAGCCACTTCTTTTCACTAAACAAGGAAAATGCAAAAGCACTTTGTCCGCAACGGGAACGTAGTGAGATTTTTCATAATTCTTTCCATTACTGTTGGAATTGCGTTGATTTGTTTCGACACAGGCCGCAGTTTCCTGGGTGAACACACGGGGGCGCCAGAGCTGTCCCGATAACTTTATTACAACTAACTTTATTCTCACTATTATTTATCGCAGTACATAGCGCCGTCATATTCCTCAGCGCTGTATAATCAAACTAATTCTGTTCAGGCCAGCGTAGCGGATCTGCCCGTGTGTATTCCCTCCATACCGCTTCCGAGGGTAAACTTATATAGGAATCTGATTAACTCCGCGTTTGTCTCCTTCTCAATTTATCTTATGTTTTTTGGTACCCTTTTTTTTTCTCTATCCTTTCTTTCCTTATGTTTGTTAATCTTTGAATGGAACGCGTGTCGTGTACCAATGTCTTGTCCTATTCCCATGTGGAATGTCCTCGTTTTTACATAATTTGATTTAACCCCCCCCCCCCCGCTCCTTTTTGTCCTTCCCTCTCCCCTTTTTATTTTTGCTGCCAGGTGGAGCCACGCGTGGATTCTCTCCCCAGCATAAGATCCGCAACTTCGAGGAAGCTAGGGGGCTCGATCGCATCAATGAACGCATGCCCCCACGCCGCCCCTCATCCGCCCAGGATCCCAACATCATCTCCACCGACAAGAACAACGCCACCAAAAGCCCGCAGTGACGGATCCACCAACGGTACCCGTGGCTCCTGGCACAGACTCTCTCCATCATCATCCATGACAATTGCGTGTCTGAGGGCAGGACTCTCACAGCCAGGCTCACTGTCGCAGAGTGTGCGCACACATAAACACACATGTGATATACCAACGGGAACGCGTTACACCCATACTGGAACCAACAGTGTATCCAGGTGCATACATTAGATACATCTGGTTATGTAGGAGCGGTGTATGCACATACTGGATACTGAATATATAAATAATTGACATTATCACCCAGAGCTGGGGAAATAACTGCGCACGCTCATTGCAACCACACGTCCACCCCATGCAAGCACTGTGAGCGCACACTCACACTCAGCAACACACACACACACACACAGGGCTGGTGTGTCCTGCAGTTTGTATTCTCTTTGTAAATGTTATTTGCGTTCTATATACATATATATATATTTATACATGTGTAATATAAAGAACCTGTTTTTTTAATGTAGGGTTTGTCTAGCCGCTGCCGCCGCCGCAGCAGCTGCAGTATTGTACCATAACGGGGGGTGGATTTTTCGCCCCCTTCTCTGTACTTCTGTGGTACGCAGCCCTGCATGGAAACAGTGAAAAAAGAAAAAAAATCTGTTTCTGTCAGGAATTGCCGATTGCATACGTATATATATATAACAATTTACTGGCGTCCATATCTTAAAGGGGCACTCGTGCCATCCTATGCACTTTATCGCATACGATAGCCGTCTGGGCCCTTTAAATGTTTGTGTTTTGCTCCTTTGAACTGTGCCGGGGGGGGGGGATTCTGCAGAATGCCACTGTATGCGTTTGCTCCTTTGTGCGCCCCCAGCAGTTTCCCGTGCAGGAGCCGTGTTTGGCCAAACACATCCCCCCTGCGTGTGATAGACTCCCCTCGCTAGCTCTGCGGATGTTGCCCGTGGGGTTCTAGGCGGTGCGCATGCGCGGAAAACGCTCCAGTTATAAACACAATGCTCCGACGCCGTGGGGTTACTTTACAAGCCCGCCGCTTGCCGCTGAGCTATCCTTGCTCTGGGCGATTCGTGACTATCGCTCGAAGATAAAGTGGGCTCAGATCCCTTTTTGCCCCCGCTTTATGTATATTTCTTTTGGCCACTGGAGGGTAGACTTGCAATATGACCGACCTCCTCCTACCCCGGTGTCGGACCCGCAATCATACCGGCATCAGTCGGTATCGGGGGGGTTGTTTTTAGGGCTATCTATCCAGAAAACCTTTGTGAAACAAGGGCTTGGGGCGACACACAGCTGTTACATTGTTACGGCACAAATAGCGGGTTACCGATCGGTATTATCTACCCCTTTATGGCTATGGACTAGTTCTGCCATGAAGATAAAGGCACTCAGGAGTTGGGTTACCTTCTGACAATCTTCCCATTTCAGCAGACTAAAGCCACCGAAGGAGAAGGGGGCGCCGGCTTTGCAATGGAAACGATATCTCCTGGGGGGCTTTCTAGTGAGAAATAGCACAATAATTAACCTTTTCATTGCCCTGTTTCCTTTGACACACTGATTTACATCTTTTATGCCCCCCATCTCTCTCCCTCTCATCCCCGACCCCCTTCATTGAATTATTTGCTGAGTTGTCTTGTATTAAAAAAAAAAAGAAAAATGTTTTTAAAAAAAATATATAAAGTTCTTTTCCACAAGAAAATGGAAAAAACAACTGTTCAGATTAAACATGAAAATAGTTACAGCGTGTCCGTGGTGTTATCATTCTAACTGCGGGGGATTTAGAGGTTAATGGGTCTGAGGGGGTATAGCATACCTCCCAAATGTCCTGATTTTGAGGGGCAGTCCTGATTTTAGTGGGAGAGATCCTCTGATCTCGCGTTGAAAGCTGTGCCGTCGAGTGGGGTATATATGGGGAATCGCAGTGTGTGGACTGGCTATGCCAGGAGGGCAGCGTTCATGAAAGATGTCACGTTCTTGAGACCAGAGCATGAGGTTGCAAGCTTTGGGGTTTTTTTTGTGCTTCCATGAGTCTTTGGGCAGACGATTACCCCATTAAATATCGTAGGTCATTGTGTTACATCTTATAGAGAGAGCGCAAGAAGATCCTGTAGATCTAATACAGTGATAGCCATGTTTGGGTCACCAGGCCCTTGGGTGGCACCCCTTTCAACTACGAAAAGATTTTGCTGAGCAGCGCTATCCTGTGTACAGGGGTGGCTTTGGGGTCACATGGTGTCCATACTACTAATAATAAAAGATTCCCCCAAGTCAAGAGATGATTGGAGCGAGATACCTCTTACTACCCCAGTCCCCCGCTATTACCCCGAACCTGATGTCTCTAAAACAGATGCGCCACCAGCGGTTCCTACAAAGATAATGAAGTCAATGAAACACCCGCAAACTCTCCCGTTAACTCGCCTGTTAGTGAATAGAGCCCATTAATATGAATAGAATACAGAGCACGGTTCTCCAGTACAATGAGCCTTTGATAACACATTAGGTGAAGCTGATTTAAATTATTATTGTCCAGAGATGATACCTGAACGCTGGTAAGAGGCAAACGGCATTCAATAAGATGGCACAAAAGCTACCTTCTTGACTTGCGTTTGCCATTTTCCGTATAAGAAATGAATAAAAAGTTATAGTATGGTCATTATATATAATATGTATAAATAGCAAAGGGGTTATCCTGCTCTGAGAGGGGCAGCTGAAGCAAATAGCATTGGAAAAGTGGGCAGCGCAGGAATAAAGGGAGATATTCTGGACTTTATATAAAAACCATAAAAATAATCACTAGTCAACGAAAACCCCGCAAGTCAACCTTGTCCGTGTGAAGTCCCCATTCCCTGGGTCTCCAGGTCACTTACTACTTACTGCCCATTTCCCCCCTCGTTGAAGGCTTTTGAGTGCCACAACCCCACAATGAATGGCTAATGCCCCTATACCATGGGTGTACAACCTGCGGCCCTCCAGCTGCTGCAGGACTACATCTCCCAAACGCCTCAGCCAGCCGCTTAGCTGAAAGAGCATTGTGGGAGATGTAGTCCTGCAGCATCTGGAGGGCCGCAGGTTGGATACCCCTGCCCCATACAAAGCCATGCATCCAGAAGGGGGAGATCTCCGGTAGCTTTCCCTGGGAAGTTCCCCGGCATGCGCGTAGTTGCCCACGTCAGAGGACCGGCGGAATTAATCATCTGTACCGGGATTTACTGCCCAACAATAAACTGCTCTCAAGCAGGGTAATTCATGCCGAGCCGTCAACCACCACGCTGGTTCCATTCAATAGAAAGCAGATGTTTTATAAATTCCTCTGCTGGTTCCGATTACGGCCCCTGCTGTTTTCTATAATGTGTGCACACCTACGGATCACATTCATTAACCCATAAAGCGTATACTTTATTATATTACAGTGCACATTCCTTACAATACATAAATATGGTAAATCAATAGAATGCATTCTGGGCCGACCTTCACAATGACCCCCATTGTCTGTTCATAATTAGTGTTTGTATAAAGAATGCGCACAAAGCACAAAGATCTCTTCTCTGCGAAAACAATCCAAGCTGCCATTTTTCTATTAGAAGTGCATTATTAATGATGATGACGGCTCTCGATAAAGTGCCAGTAAACTTTAAAAGCAGCTAAATGTGTTTTTTTTCCAATATCCCCCCCAAATTATGAGAAGGCATCTCGGACGCTAGGCGGAACGAGCAGTTTTCTCCAGCACTCACCCAGTTGCCAACAGTAACTCGCTGTTCCGGCATGGAGCGATCCTATTGTTACCCGAATCTGTAGAGCGGCTCTTAAAGAGACAGTCTAATGTCCCTGAAACCCCGTCTAGAGAAGACTGCATATTAAAGTACTTTATGAATTATTTTACATGCTTCCACAACAAAACAAAATACAAGTAAAGCACTTCGTTTACACAGAAGAAGCAGCCCTGCTGCAGCAGCTTCCCTTCTCCTCCACCATGCCGTCCTCACCTCCTGTTTCTCACCCCTTATCCACCTAGATTGTAAGCTCCTGCGGGAACAGGGCCCTCCATTCCTCTTGTATCTGTATGCCAATTGCTGTATTGTACTTGTCGTTATCTGTAACATTTTCTTCTTTGTACATCGCTGCGGAATCTGTCGGCGCTTTATAAATAAAGTATAATAATAATAATAATAATCCAACTATTCTTACTACCGACTGGCTGCCTATTCCGAACAGAACTGAAATTGCCCAAACTCTCTCGTTCTGATGTATATATGATGAGGCTGTTTTATTGTAGCAGTTGCCGTGGTGTTACCGAGATCTGCTACACCAATAAACAGTTACAGTGACCAGAGATGAGATAGTCTGCAGACCTTTACGTCTTCCCGTCCGCAGGAATTATATTGGAATCATCGTAGTTTTAAATAATAACCAATATACGGTACTTGTGGCTTTTAATACTTTTTCTTTCTGCCCATATCTATATAGTTGGGATTATTTAGTCCCCTGTTCTGAAATCATCTCTTTTCTACTCATTAGAGAGGAAAGTAATGTAATGGGGAGCGATTCTTTAACATTTTACACACATAGGAGACAGATATACGGCGTATTCTACTCTCCACATTTCACTGTATGGGTTTAGTTACTATAGAAGCCGGACAATGTTAGATTGTCGGATCCACTCTAGGTGAGGCAGCGGCAGACCAAGTTGTCTTGTTTGTAACCATGCTGTGTGCTGAGAAATAATCCACGGACCGTTCCGATACCCCTTCCTTAACCTCCAACCCATGGTACGCTTAATGCCCCCCACCACCCACTGCAGACACAATAAGGGAGCTCCTGACAGTTGTGATATAGTGTGTGTGTGAGTTCGTGTGTGAGTGCGTGTGTGTGTGTGTGTGAGTGTGTGTGGAGTGCGTGTGTGTTGTGTGAAGTGCGTGTGTGCGTGTGTGTGTGTGCGTGTGTGTGAGTGTGTGTGTGTGAGTGCGTGCATGCGTGTGTTTATGAACAAAAGTATTAGGTAGGTATGAGAAAATGCTGTAAGCATGATAGGTCTCATCTTCTGCACTAAGTTTCTTTGGCCAACCATTTAAATGATCGGCCCTAATGGCTGCTTGGCTCTACAGATTAAACCCCCAGCTGTCAGCCCTCCGTAGGGAAAAAGCGACCTTGTGGCCCTGCCTAGGGTCATTCCTGTTTACAAGGAAGGTGGACTAATATTTACTTAATGGGTTATAGAGTCACTGGTCCTTACCATATATAAGCGTTAGCGTGACTTTCAGGCTGGTGTAGGGACAGTGTGACTGTATGGCTGGTTGATTTTAACTGTTTAAAGGGCTGGCTGCAGACAGACTGTGACAGGGAGACGCGGAACGGGTTAAAAGATTAGCCCCAAGGAAGTGACTCTAATGGCTTTTAGTACATAATACAACAGCGTCTTAATGACAGGGACGCGATTAGCTGGATAAAGGTCAGTCCCTTATAATAAAGTCAATGAATATATATATAGTACATATACACCAACTCCCAGTTGGAGCTTTTGCATATCCCTGCTTGAATGCAGGTGACTCAATCAAGTGTATCTTTAAATAACAACAAGTCAGAGTCTGCATGGTATTCGAGCCATTTGGGTAACACATTTGGTGCATTCACTACATAGAATCTTCACAATGGGCTATTAAAGGGTTAATATTCCAAGAGTCTCAGGATCAGCTCATTTAAGGAGTTCCAAGAATGTCAATTTTTTTGGGCCGCCAGGAAGAGGGGAGATATTACCATCTACCCCCCGGCTAATAGTAAAAGTTACGCAATAACAGAAAAGTTTATCTTCCGGGAAAAAGTGCGGAGAATCCAGAATCGTCCGGCTTGTGACGGGGAACGGGGAGGAGGGCAGCCGGTTACATCCTTCACTGCTTTAACAATGTGGAGTCACCGGAGAGGGAGGAGGCGACACGCGACGTTCCCTGCACAACGGTACCCGTCACGCGATATCTCCATGTAATGTCTCCGTGTAATGCCTCCAATGTTTAGGGCAAAACAAAAAGGGCAACGAACCCGGGCAGATGGAAGAGTTTGGAGGAAACAACGTTCAGCGGGCGCTGTGTATAGCTGCGGTGTTTAGTTGATGTGTAGTGGTGGATCAGTGTGGATTGGCGTGGATCAGCGTGGATCGATGTGGACTGGCGTGGATCGGTGTGGATTGGCGTGGATCGGTGTGGATCAGTGTGGATTGGCGTGGATGGTGTGGACTGGCGTGGAACTGGCGGATCGGACTGTGGATGGTGTGGACTGGCGTGGACTGCGGGGATCGCGTGGATTGGCGTGGATCGATGTGGACTGGCGTGGATCGGGGTGGATCGGTGTGGATTGGCGTGGATTGGTGTGGACTGGCGTGGATCGGCGTGGCTTATGTGACGTCTCAGCATCAGGGAGATCTCTAGTGGTTGTACTTTTGCTCTTCCTCAAGGAGCGCACATATTTTTCTAGGTATGTATCCCATGTCTGGTACCTGTGTGTGTTCTCTTTAGTGTGACAGTAAGTGTGTCCTGTGTCCGGTACCTGTCTGCGTGTTGTACGGTGTGACAGTAAGTGTGTCCTGT